>JAHUTJ010067114.1:0-18291 GCA_036250325.1 Characodon lateralis
GCCAAAGATTTCCCCCTGTTGTCTATTCCATTTGCACAACATCATGTGAAATTGATTGTCAATCAGTGTTGCTTCCTAAGTGGACAGTTTGATTTCACAGAAGTTTGATTTACTTGGAGTTATATTGCGTTAAGTGTTCCCTTTATTTGTTTGAGCAGTGTATCATTAAGGTATGTACAGTATAAGCTTTGCTAGGGTTTATAAATAAACAGACAGCTTTGACTTTATTTAAAATGTAATAAATTTGCACTAGACTAAATTTAATTTTGACAGTAAAAATCCACCACACATTTTTACATTCATTACAGTTTAGATGCCATATAATTATTTTGTAAGAGCTAAATTGAAGACTACTGGTTTTCCTTTAAGATGTTCGAAGATTTTTTTTTTGTGTTAGTTAACTAACTGGTTTTGCAGTTCATAACGTCTGTGATTGACCCATCTCAAATGTGTGGGGGTCAATATTTAACACTAAACAATCGGTGAGAAACCACAAACAAGAACAATCAAGAGCACACAGTTCAGCTCATTTTAACTGACAGATCACAAATAACATTACATGACAGTAGGAGATATTTGTGATGAATGGGTGAAGAATACACTGTCTTGGAACAGTACAGAAATCTATTTCATATTAATTAATTTGATATTAATTTTAAAATTCAGCATTTTACTGTGATCACCTTCTTGCATAATGAGGTTTAATTTGGTAATTTAAATAATTCTGTACTATATTGTTTGTAATTTTGTTCACTTTTTATTTGTGGTTATTTATTATTGTTTCTATTAATTATTTATCCTTCCTCATATTACCTTAATAGAGGTACATCTTTAATCTGTACTGCTGCTGAAACTATTTAATTTTTCCTTATGGGGGGATGATACAGTTTATCCTATCTCTACATTAATAATTGTATGATTGTTATAGAAGTTTAAGTTCTCATTTATTCCACTGTAAAGGGATGTGGATTCCTGCGCGATCGAGCCGGTATCGTTTTATTAATTTACTTTTATTCATTGTTCGGAGAATATCTATCCTTTCTTTCGGTCTTTCCACCATCTTCTCTGCTAAAGACACTCTTAGGCTCACTAAAAGTCCTCCTCACTGCTCTCAACATTTCTACATGTTAGAAGCTCTCTTAAGGCCAGATCCGGCTCCAGAGTAATTTAGGTGGGGGGGCTGTGACTAACTTTGGGGGGGGCCCCAGTAAACAGTATTTTTATTTAATATAAGTACGCAGTGGAAAGTTTTTACTTCACAGAAGTTTGATTTATTTGGAGTTATATTGTGTTGTTTAAGTGTTCCCTTTATTTTTTTGAGCAGTGTGTTTTTTAATAAATGCATTATTCTTCCCATGATAGAGTCGTGTGTGTCTGAAAACTGGGCTTGTGTCTTCCAAATCATTTTATCCTAGGTCATCAAGACACGATTTGCACTGATATTAGAGAGCAGGGAAGCCCTACTTGCTGCCCTGACGTTGCTGAAATTTAAAGTCCGATGTATTGGAGATATAGTCGCACATTTTTGCTGATGTGGTGTAAAGGGCCTGCCACCCATGGATCTCACGTGTCACACGACTATTCCTAAGACCCGTTTTCCTTATGCACTGTGAAGTAGGCCAGCATATTCAATTACCAAAGCCTTTTTAATTCTGTGTTTAGTAAGTTATACCTGATTTTATTTTGGCAGAAATATCTTTGCCCCTGAGCTGTGTTATACCATTTTATTTATTGATATAATAGGCCAGTTGAATTTTGATATTTATGTTTTTGTATTTTCTGTTGGATTTGGTTGAGGCATGCTTTACTTTGAGATGTAAGCCAGGCATTACGAATTTGTTTTATTAAATTGTACAATGACAAATGTTTTCTTGTCAAGTGCTCTGTTTGGAGTTTGTTTATAATAAAGAGCACAAAAGAAATACTTGTTGTGTCCTCCATAGTAGAACTTTATGTAGGCCTACACATTTAGAAAGAGGCGTGTTTCTGCACTAAGTTAAGCAACATAAAAGCAACGCAAAAGTAACGAATAACGCAAAAATTACTTTCCATAAATGGTAACTAAGTAAAGTAAGTGATTATTACTATTAAGAAGTAAAGAGTAACGGGCAAAAGTTACTTTTTAAAAGTAATTTCCCTAACACTGACGAGGAGCAACTTTAAGTCTTAGGATTCTTTGTGAATATGGGCCCTGCAGTGTTCATTGCATTTTAAGGCATTATTTAATTTTATGAATTTCATTTGATGAAGGGGGACACTGTGCATTGATGAACATTGTGAACAACACAAATGTAAATGTACCAAATTACAGCCAAGGCTAATTTCCATTGTTTGTCCCCCTGCCAAATGAATATCTTAAAATTGACAAAGCAATTATTATTCGTTTCCGGAATGCTAAGACCACTGGAGTTGGAGTGACCTTATTTATGTGCCTGGCACAATAGTAAAGCCAGCAAATTGCAGTGAGACTTAGTACAACTGCAACCATGTGTTGAATGAAACTCGTCTGAAAATAGGAAAGCATAGAAAAGAAATATGACTTAAAACAAGTCTGAAGGAAACCGTATATGTCATAGTGCAGTGGGCAGCAATAAATAAGGGCCACTTCCGATGGAGGTCTGACCTATGTCCACCGGCCGTTTCTCCTCTGTGATTAACGAGACACTAGCCTCGCTCTAGATTTCCGAGTGGGTAAACAACCCACACGCGACCTCACTGACACTAGTGACCCTTTTTATGTTGTGGTAACGGAGCACACCCATTTTTTTTAGCTGGGGTGTCATTTCTCTGATCACTGGGTATATGTCTTCTTGCTGCAGGAACGTGCAAACTGCCTACTGGCTTGAGGTCCTTCATAACTGTTCATGCTTCAAAACATACACAAAATGTTCCTTTTCTCCTGTGTCCATGGCTAGTAACTTTCTGTTAGTGTATGTGTGTATATTTGGCTTGTAAATATTGCTGTGCAATTAGTTATAATGGCAGCTCTGGGTAAAGATTGTTTTTGTTTCATGACATCAGTATTTGCTGCATAATGTTTATTCGCTTCATGTAGCATCAAATATTTAATTTTTTTATCTACCACATTGTTGAATACAAAACCTATTGTCTAGATTTTGACATTTATCAATGTATTTTTCAACTTAACCTTACATGCTAGCTCTGTTTTATTAATTGAATTGCTTATCATAAATGCTGTCCTTTACAACTTAGATGACTCTTTAGTGAGAAGTGAAATGTCTTTAAAGACCAACTATAAAACCAGTTTGCATCTGTCTTTGAAAATAAACACTATTTCTACAAGACGACAAACCAAAATGAATAATGTCAATTTTTTATGTCAAAAATGTATAGAACATGAAGTAACCTGAGATGTTTTTCCTGCCTTGTTTGGAAAACTGATACCTAACAGGTAAATAAAAAGTAAAATCAGGGAAAGATTTTCTGGATATTAATTTGATCTCAACAAAGCAGTTAGACTGTCTCCTACAACATTCAAAGTTGTCCCTGAGGGAGAGGGCAGAAACTTTGGTGTAAATGTGATGTTGTTAAGATCAGTCTCAGAAAATACAAAGAGGAGATAGAGGCCTCTGGCAATAGTAAAAATGCTACTAAACGTTCTTACATTGACTGGTTGACTGCCATATTTTATTTAAAATGTCAGATGTTTTTTATTTCAATATCTGCTGTAAACAACTGCAGCCCAATTCTTTTCTCATGAAGGAAAATGGCGATACATTCACTCAAAAAAATAAATCAGCAATTCTAGAATAAAATCATGTTAAAAAATGTGTTTGTTTTGACCATAATTCTACAATGCTTGGGAAGAAAAACACTCATAAGGTTTAGCACCAACAAACAGTTAAACATATGTTGCCTTTCAATGTCACATCAAGATACAATCTAAATTTGAATAAAAAACAAATTGATTTCAACTAAAAATAGCCAATAGCCAGTGTCCTACATTTACTGTTCATCTACCGTTTCACTCAAAAATCAACCTTAACTCATTTCACTTCGAGTTTTTTACAGTCATTAAAACAAGGAAATATTGGTTATAAAAATTTATTAAAACCAAATTTACAACTATCATTGATGGTTCTACTTAGTGTTCTAATTATTATTATGATTACATTATTTAATATTTAATTAAATAATAATTTAACCTGTTAAGTGTTGTCCTGTGAATACCAGCCCAATAAGGCGGAGGTATTAGAGAAAAGGAGTGAGTCAAGCTCTGACCTTACTGGACAGCAAAACTCTGCACAGACATGGAATAAATTCACACAATTTCTTAAAATACAAGAATTTGTAACAAAAATAAGTAAACTCAAAGTCAAACATATTTCAATCAACAAACTTTTTACTATCCTAGAACTATCCAACTAAAACTACCAAGCAAAATGAAAGAATACGAAAAACCAATGAACTATATGCAATATGAACAAGTGAATCAAAGATGGTTAAAAAACCATGACCAGTAGAGTGATGCAACATTACCATTCAATGTTGTTTATGTTTGAGAACCAAGTATAATCTTGATGAATCTGGAAATAAGGTTATGTAATAACTAAGACAATAATTGGTATATCTTTAAACCACCAATTACAGTGCAAGATCAGGTAAAACATTATTTTAATAAAATAATATTTCAAAGAATGATTTGCTGAATAAAACTCAACCTTCTGGATAATTCTTAATGGTGTTTAATTAGCTATCACCTTTAGTAATATTTAGGGAAGTATTATTTACATGATTGGAAGCTAACAACTTTTCTGGATAAAAGATTCTTAATGTTGTTTAACTGGCTGTCTTTATTTAGTGCAATAATATTTAATTAAATATTATAAAGGCAATATTAAAATAATATTTAAGGAAATATTATTTTGAATAACAACCAACCTTCCTGGATAAATGACTCTGTGTCTTAGCCGTTAGCGGTGGGCTAACAAAAGAAAGCCTATAGCTTCCTTAAGTCAAACATGTACCTTAAGATACCACCAATTAAAGGATCAAATTGCGTAAGCGTCAACGGCGCCTTATGGCCGATCTGTGTTTAAAAAAACACCCTTTAAATAAAGTTTGTCTTAACCTTAAAACACAACGAAGAATACATAATTAGCTTCAGTGAACTGTCTGTTCACATCAGCTGAGCAGCTAGTCTGCTAGCAGTTACATAGTTGAGTTTCTCAACACGGAGACCAATGGGTGGTAGTTTGGGAAGCGAAGTTGTCCGGTCATCCACGTGTGGATTGAACTTAAACCAATCTGCGGGGACTCAGCCGCCTGATCGTAGTCACTTTTGGATCCAAGTTGAAGAGATATGCCTTCTCAAATGTAGAAGTCTAACAGTCGTCCATGAGTTAAAAGACCTTCAGCTGAAGCGCGGTTCTCTCAATTAGCTGCGGCTGCAGCTGGATTGAGGGTGAATGGAAGGGGGAACATGTTTTAGGGTCAGAGATTCCAGCCTCGACTCCTCCTCTTTCTGGGTTAAGCTGGAAGTAGGTTAATGTAATTTATTTTAAAAGTTCCAGAAATTTGACAATGTACAGTTCAGAATCTATGTTCCAATCCAGGGCTGGGGTCCTAACATTACCTACTTGTTAAAACATTACCAGAGTCATCACCTTCTTAGGGACACACAGACGTTGACCTACTAATAGGCTACAATTTGAATAAATATTTACAATCTCATGTTTTACGATTTTAATGCAGATTTCTATAAACTCAGAGATTTATTTAATATATGTGGTTAAACAATACAATCGCCCCAATTAAATAAAGTATTATCTGATTAAATAAAACTAATTAATTAAAATTTCTTTAGTTTAGTTTCACTCGCCACACTCACGCCTCATCAATGTCAGACCTTTACAATCAAGGAATCACTTAAACAGAACTTTTCCAACAACTTCAAGTAATTCAAGAACAGATGAAAATCAATTTTCATTGACAGCTGTTAGTCTATAGAGGGTTACAAAGCCATTTCTAAGACTTTTGGCTTCCAGCAACTATGGTGAGTATCCATTATCCACAAACAGAGAAAGTATAAAACAGGGGTGACCCTTCCAAGGAGTACTCAACCTACAAAAATTACTCCAAGAGCACATCGAGAGTCCATGCAGGAGGTCACAACGGAACTTAGAACAAGAGAGCAGAATCGCAAGCTGGACACGATTTTTGAACAGAATCGCAGCCTGGCAGCGGTTGGACTCAGAGGTTAAAGGATATAATCTTGGAGAAGTTGTACGCTTGAGATCTGCGGAAAGTACCAGCAATTTGGCTATTTGGATTCACCACTGAGACATACCAGTAAAACTCTTAAGGTAGTTGGAAATTCACAACTGCATTGAACCACAACATTTATTGTTTTTCTAAATCTTGCACCCCAATGTGGCCTTGGCAACTTCTGCTAACTGGCTATCGACAAAATATCTCCTGGATGTTATATAAACATGACGCTCTTCCCCAGCACTCCCCTACCAGCTGTGTGCTCATAGCACTATGCGGCTGATTGATAAAACTTCCAATTCTCTTCTCAAGGACAATGGTGCTTCTATCAGTGTTGACAGTCTAATTCTTGCAAACACACTCAGACCTTTATATATTCGCACCCTCAAGATTCCACCGTACCCTTACTAAATCTTTACTCGTGTGTATTGCTTACCCCTGCTGAGCTTTTTGATACTATTTCAGACTCTATTCTGCTAAGAATAGAATCTGAAATATGGCTTTTTTCCCTCCTATCTTACTTTACCAAAATCCATGATTTCATTAATTTTCATAGATTTTCATATTTCTCAGAAGGATTACCAGCAAAAGCAAATATTATTAGTATTTGAAAATTTGGACTAAAGCTGTTTTTACGCCAATGACCGTAGATTTTAAAATTTCTTAGAAGGATTTTATTACAACTATTTCATACCAGTGAAAGCCAAACATTATTAGCATTTTAAAGTTTGGACCTTTCTTCTAGCACAGGATGAATTCCTTACCACAGAGGACTTAATGATCTAATGCCCCTTTTCCACTGGCTTGATTTGGCCAGCCTGGAACAGCTCTGCACGGCTCTGCACGTTGTGTGTTGCATTTCCATAGACCCGCTTTTGCTCCACTGAAGGGAACACCTCCTGGAGGTGCGGCTTTGAAACATCATGAGTCGTGCTGCATAATCGCGAATGAAACACCCAACTGCCAATGTAAAGAAGAAAAGACCGAAATGCGTTACAAAAGCAAGAAGTAACACGTCTATTGCCCGGGATTAAATCTGCTGACTGCATTGACAATCAGATTTCATTAGTAGGATTTTGACATCTGTTTTATTATTATTATTAAATATTTCACTTTCCATTTAAGACACTTGGAAAGATTTGAATTAGGTCCCATTTTATTTCTAATAGTTGTTGCCTATATATTTATTCAGCTGCCGCTGAATATTGCAGTCTCCTATGATCGCCAGAAAAGCTTGCACCTCGACGTTGCTCCAAGGGGTGACATTTTCGGATAACTGTGCGAACTCCATCATATGTTTCTCTCACTCGCTTGAATGCACGTTTGAAAATGCCAGTTGTTGTTTTTTTTTACGCTGGTCGACTCTTACGGCTGGCCGCGCCAGTCAATCAGTGAACCACCGTTTGTTCACGTCACGTACAGAACCAACTCGGCCTCGCTTAGCCCTGCTAAAAAGGAGGTAGCAAAAAAGGAGGCACCGCTACTGAAATAACGGTAATGGAAATGCTCGCAAAGCGAGCCGAGTGGAGCCGAGTCGGGCCGAGTCGGGCCAAATCGAGCCAGTGGAAAAGGGGCATAATTACCTCTATTAGAAAGATTGGATTAGAACCAGCTCTTACCAGTAAACTCCCAAGGTTTATTGATGTAATTTGATTTGTTTTTCTGTGTTTGATTTTCTGTATCATTGTAATGTTTTTCCTCATGCACAGCGCTTTGAGTGCCTTGTTGCTGAAATGCGCTAAATAAACTTGACTTGACTTGACTTGACCATCTAGTGTACAACTAACAGCATTTCAGAAAAAGAACATCATAGTCAAACATGCTGATGGCAGTGTGGAGTTCTTGGACTGCTTTGCTTCTTCAGGACCTGGACGAGTTGCAGTAACTGAAAGAACAGTGAATTCTGATCTCTACCAAAAAATCCTTAAGTACAACATGTATCCATCAGCACCTGGCCTTAAGTCCAAGGAGACTTGGTTTATGTAGCAGAGCAATGTTCCAAAGCACACTAGCAAATTTCCCCCGTAATGGATGAATAAAAAACAACTTATTGAAGGTTTACGAGAGGCCTAGTCAAAGACTGGACTTAAATCCAATTAAAATGCCATTGCATGACCCAACAGATGGTTAACCCTTGCAGAACACCCCAGAGATGGCTAAATTATACCTATTGTGCAAAGAGGAGTGGGCCAAAATTCTTCCATAAGGATGTAACAGACTGATCACCAGTTATAACGTGATTAAGTTGTTGCTGCCAGGGGTGGTACAAGTTATTAGGTTTAGGGGCAATTACTTTCTCAGGCAGTGCAAGTTTGCTTTAAGTTTTTTTTTTTTCTTAATTAATGAAATCATCATTTGAAAACTGAATTTTGGACATTTATTCAGGTTACTTTTGCTTGAAATTAAAATGTGTTTGATAATTTGAAATATTTGAGTGTGACGAAAAGCAAAAACAGAAGAAATCTGTAAAGTGAAAAATAATATTTCATGGCACTGCATTTCCATAATATGAAGTGATAAATATATGTAGCTATTTTCCATAGAAGACACTTCCATTTTGACAGGTGTTGATTTCTCTTTGCAGAAGGTTGCAGACGGCTCAGTAGAAATACTGAAACAAAGGTTGGATGTTCCAAAAAAACAAACAAAAAAACCCAAAAAACATTATGATGTAAGTGGGAGAGCAAAAGGATGATAATTAATAATCATACAAAACATCTGTGGATTCACGTTTGAGCTTTGAATATTCACAGCATTAGTATTACAACAAAAAGCATCCCCTGCTACTTTAATCATGCCCACGAGGGGGCGTGCTATCCTTTACTGTAATACAGTTTTAGAAGGGAGCTTCAAAATGAAAAACAAATCTTTAATGAATGCAGGAAAACAAAAAGATATATTTTGCTAAAGGGTTATTTTAAAAATGTAAAGAAAAGTTACAATTTGTAACATTAAGCAAGTTTTTGCAATATAAAAAAACGACCATGATAAATCATTTAAAAAACCTTTCGCCCTGTTCGATTCAACTGCAAAACCAAACATCTGTTGACAAACGTAATGTAAAGCAATACAAAACAACAAAAAAAGCTGTAATAACCTGGTTGCATAAGTGTGGGCACACTTAAACTAATGATTTGTTGAAGCCAATTTTAAACTTCTAAATGAAGCTTAGCATTCAGACTTGTTACGTATACAGTATCGGTCTAATGAATAGTATTAACAAAAAATAAAAATGTAATTATATATAGCCTATATATTATTTCAGAAAAGCTTGATCAAAACACAAGATAGAAACTGGCAAGTGAGGCTACCACAAGGTCGAGAGCAACACAGAAGAAGCTGCAGAAGGTTTCTGCCAAGTGTTACTTTTTTTGTTTGTTTTTTGAGCAACACAATGAGTCCAGAGCAGAAAATCTGTGGGGTCCTCCTGAAGAGGGAGGCTGGCAAGAGATATCCTCACAATCTGATGGATCTAGGGAACCTTTGGAAGGTAGAATGGGCAAATATCTTTAAGTCAAGATGTGGGATGCTAAATAACTTCTACCAAAGAAGACTGAATGCTTAAACTAAAGATAAAAGTGATAGTAAAGTTAGTTAATCTTTTTTTCTTTCAAACAAATGTGTGTGTTTTTTGAAGTACAGAACAAATTTCACATTATTTGTGGAAAACGTTTTGAAATTATTTATCATGGTCTTCTTTTACATCACACAAATCTGACATTTTAACAGGGGTGTGTAGACTTTTCAGAGTAACTGTATACAGCAGCAATGATTTCTTTCCTGCAAATGTAGCTGTTTCTGTTAATAATTTTGAATAAACAGGCAGGAGCTTAAAAATATGGGATTATATTAATAAAAAAAAGAACAGCTTCCACCACTTATGCATGTAAATCTCACTTTTTAATGGAATAAAATAATTTAGCAATCAAACAAATCCAGATTTTAGAAATTAGTTGAGCCTTTGTATTGTTAAGGTGGCATTGATTCCCATGTGGTCTCAGTGACTGTCCAAAAGTCCCTTTTTTCCTTAGATAATGCTCAAAATGTATATATGTCAGCTCTAAAGACTAAAAGGAAAGCACCTGCATTGCAGGATAAGCTATCTGTTGATATTTAAGCCTCCTTGTATAAACGGTCTGCTGAAATGAGCCACCAACAGCATGACAAACCTTTCATATACACCTCTTACCACTACCTAACAGGAAATTTTGTTCTGAACAGAGGTGTGTGGGTGTGCGGATATGAACGTATGAGAGATCCTAGGTTTCCTTCAAACACAGCTCTGTAAAAACAAACCATTTGTCATGCTGTAATTTTAAAATAATTTCCACATGCCTCAGTTATGTCAGGGTTTTAATAGCCAGAACATTAAGCCTAATTTTCAGGTTTACATTACTGCATATATGATTATATCTCGCATGGTTTTTCCTCTCATTATCAACCCACTGAAAGTGATTTAAGACAACTGTGATGCAGGGAGCTTGAGCAGTTTGACACCGTGAGCCCATGGTGCCATTAAAACAACCTCCTGACCCCCTCAGGCACAAAGCAGACACTCTCTGATAATATTTTCATAAGCTGTGAATTATAAGTGTTTAAAGGGGCACTAATTGCAGGGTAACACTCCAAGCCAAGAGCTGCTTAGCATCAGTAAACCACAGAGCCTGGAGGAAGGGTCTACAGAGCCAGTATTTAGCCATGGCTGAAACATCCATTAATGACAATTATTTTTATAACATTTCTACTGTTAACATAGGATACAGTGGAGATAAAACAAAGAAAGTGTTTGAAGTATCAGTGATGAAGTACTGCACAGCCATCTTCAGTCTGACTTAGGCACTTTGGGGACAGTCATGTGATAAAATTAAAGGCTTAACATTTGTTATCAGAGTAAACGAGCACTGGCAAGACACTGTGAGAAATGGATATATAATACAGTACATCATAAAAGTACATATATCTCTTAAATTATTCCAACTTTTGTCACATTACTACAGGCAAAATTCCATTGTATTTTATTAGGATTTTGTGATTTGAACCAACATAAAGTGGTAAATAATTGTGACGTTGAAGGAAAATGATACATAGTTTTAATTTGTTTCTTTCGTAAAGATCTTAAAAGTGTGCCATGGATACATATTCAGTCGTCCTGAGTTAATAATTTATACATCAGCCTTTCACTGCATGAAGAGCTACCTGTCTTTGGGACTTTAACTTCACCAGCTTTGCAATCTAGAGCCTGATACTTTTGTCCATTTTAGTTTGCAACATATCTCAAGCTCAGTCAGATTGGATGGACAGCAATTGTCAAATTTTGGCACAAATCCTCAATTGGGTTATGTCTAGGCTTTGACTGGGCCATTCTAAAATACTCAATTTAATTGAAAATTCAATTAAATTCAGTTTATTGATATAGTCCTGATTCACAATGTCCTCTTGAGGCAATATTCAGTTGATTCAGTCCAAATATACAGACAGACTCAAGGCCAATCACTTACATTCCATTTGCTCCTAGTTATAAAACAAAGCTGTTAAGTTCAGTTTATTATTCAAACTGGCAAAGTTTTTGATCTCAGGAATTCCAGCTAATTGTATCGAGTCCCTGACTTGCAGCAATCCCTCCTCCTGAATGAGCAAGTCATTGCCCTGCTTGTGTGAGTAAATCTGATAAGTAAGGCAAATGACTCCTTTCTGAAAAGCTAATATTAAGAATAATATTCAAGATAGAATTTTACCATCAGAGGAGCACCTAATTACACACACACATGAATGAGAGATTGTAAAAGTTCCACCTAGCCATAAAAAAAAGTTTGCTATAAGAAAAACTCAACACAGCATTTCACAGTCACCAGAAAAAATGAGCCAGATAACTAAATTGCCTTAGTCAAAGAAAGCACTAACAGTATTTTTGTGGATATTAATACATTTGAAAGAAGTTCAGCGTGTTTTCTTTGCATTTCAGGTCATTTCCATCTACCTTTAAACCTCCTGGGTCTCATTTCCAAAGACTTATCTCATTCTCAATGTAAACTGGAACTGTGCACAATTAAACCCGTTATGCATTTAATGAAGCTCTATGTGGCTGCTGAAGAATATCCATTGGGATCCTGAACATATTTACTCAAAGCGCTCATGTCTTGTATGCACACACCATCAGAAGAAATGGGTTATTTCTCTATCTCTCACCTGTTGATCAAGGCAGACGTTGCTTCCTGAATTTGTTTTTCATGGAGGTTTTTTCTTGTTAAAAGTAGCTCTGAATTTTGAAATAGGCTTCTGTTAAAAGTTTAAAGTCAATTAATATTGTACCTGCAGTGGAGAACTTCTTGGTATTTTTATCTAGCATAAATCCAGATTAGTTCATCCAAGGGGCTGAAGCTACCAGCTACTCCTAAGACCAATGTGAACTTCTGCTGTCTTAAACATTATTTTGCAGACCTTTAAACCAGAAGCTGATATAATTTACAGAGGATATGGATGTCAGAGGGTGATTATGTTAAGACTTCAGCTGCTTTTGACTCAACGGTTCACAATGTTTTGCGCGATATTGATATATTCGATATTGAGAATTGTGTCAGCATTGGTTCATACTGTTTATGACTTCTGGTACAGGTTTTCCTGGACACCTTGTTAAGAGTATCTCAACTGCTCATTTCCACCTATCTTGTGAAGTACCTCAAAGCTCTCTACTTGGTCCCCTACTAGTATGATTCTGCTTGGCTCAATTTTAAGAATTTTAAAGACAAATTGCATCTCTTGTAGATCATACACAGATCTACTTACAATCAAGGCGTAAAAATGATGTCTCTCTTGAACCATTGATAGTTAATCTTACTGAAATTAGATTCTATGTGACACTTAACTTTTTTTAATTTCAGTGATGATTAAAAATGTATTAATCATCTTTGGTATTTGTGATATTTGAGATTCTAAATTTGAGACACATCTAATATATCCCCTTTTCTACCTGCCTATCTTCACTGGCTTCAAATTAATTCTATCCTAACCCTAACCTTAAGTCCTTAATGATCAAGCTCCATCATACATTAGAGATCTTATTGTTCCAAATATTCCTAACACAGCACTTTGTTCTCAGACTGCAGGTTTACTGGTACATCCTATAGTCTCTAGAAGTACATTCCCATACAACCTTCGAATTTTGGTTATTTGGCGTTATTTCAGCTTTTAACTCTATGTTCTCTCTCTGTTTTTTCTCTTTCTAGAAGCTACAAATTCAGCCTGGCTCTGTGTTTAGCTGTGGCACCCTCCTGGAGGGAAACATTGGCCAAGCTGCTGCTGCCAACAACTTAATGCTCACTTTATACAGATGATACACTTGGCTCTGTCTTTCAGTGTTTAACCCTGTCTCTCTCCTAGACATAACTACTGGCTGAGCTTCTACTGTGACTAACTGTATGTGCTCTCTTTCAAACTATAGCCTTGAAAACTGGCTAAGAGTTCATCTGTCTCTCTCTCCTGGGTAAAGTCACTAAAGGAGCTAAAACCATTAATGTTTTACTTTTCTTTTCCATATAAGGACTACTTGATCAGTGCTTCTGTGTTCTTTTTGTGTCTCTGCTCTGTTCTCTCAAACTCCCAGTCGGTCGTGGCAGATGGCCGCTCACACTGAGCCTGGTTCTGCTGGAGGTTTCTTCCTGTTAAAAGGGAGTTTNTTTTTGTGTCTCTGCTCTGTTCTCTCAAACCCCCAGTCGGTCGTGGCAGATGGCCGCTCACACTGAGCCTGGTTCTGCTGGAGGTTTATTCCTGTTAAAAGGGAGTTTTCCTCTCCACTGTCGCTACATGCTCATCCAGGAGGAGTGAATGCTGCAAGTCACTGATTTGATTCAATCTGCTGGGTTTTCTTAGATAGAAAACCTTTTTAACCAATTTGAATAATAAACTGAACGTGACAGCACTGTTTGATAGTTAGGATTAATTGGAATATACACTCAATGGCCACTTTATTAGGTACACCTTGCTAGTACCGAGTTGGACCCCCTTTTCTCTTCAGAACTGCTTTAATCCTTCGTGACATAGATTCAACAAAGTACTGGAAACAGTCCTCAGAGAGTTTGGTCCATATTGACATCATAGCATCACACAAATGCTGCAGATTTGTCGGCTGCACATCCATGATGTGAATCTCCCGTTCCACCACATCCCAAAGGTGCTCTATTGGATTGAGATCTGGTGACTGTGGAGGCCATTTGAGTCTAGTGAACTCATTGTCATGTTCAAGAAACCTGTATGAGATGATTCGTGCTTTATGACATGGTGCGTTGTCCTGCTGGAAGTAACCATCAGAAGATGGGTACACTGTGGTCATAAAGGGATGAACAGGATCAGCAACAATACTCAGGTAGGCTGTGGCGTTGACATGATGCTTAATTGGTACTAAGGCACCCAAAGTATGCCAAGAAAATATCCCCCACACCATTACACCACCACCACCGCCTGAACCATTGACAAGGCAAGATGGATCCATGTTTTCATGTTGATGCCAAATTCTGACCCTACCAACCAAATGTCGCAGCAGAAATCGAGACTCATCAGACCAGACAACATTTTTCCAATCGTCTATTGTCCAATTTTGGTGAGCCTGTAAATTGTAGCCTCAGTTTCCTGTTCTTAGCTGACAGGAGTGGCACCCGGTGTGACCTTCTGCTGCTGTAGCCCATCCACCTCAAGGTTCAATGTGTTGTGCATTCAGAGATGCTCTTCTGCATGCCTTGGTTGTAACGAGTTGTTATTTGAGTCACTATTGCCTTTCTATCAGCTCGAACCAGTCTGGTCATTCTCCTCTGACCTCTGGCATCAACAAGGCACAGAACTGCCGCTCACTGGATATTTTCCTTTTTTCGGACCATTCTCTGTAAACCCTAAAGATGATAGTGCGTGAAAATCCCAGTAGATCGTCAGTTTCTGAAATACTCAAACCAGCCCGTCTGGCACCAACAGCCATGCCACGTTCAAAGTCACTTAAATCACCGTTCTTTCCCATTCTGATGCTCAGTTTGAACTGCAGCAGCTTGTCTTGACCATGTCTACATGCCTAAATGCATTGAGTTGCTGCCATGTGATTGGCTGATTAGAAATTTGCGTTAATGAGCAGTTGGACAGGTGTTCCTAATAGAGTGTATGTACCTGACTTGAAATTTGTATGATTCAATTAAACTGAATTTGTAAAGTGCCTTGAGACGACATGTGTTGTGAATTGGTGCTATGTAAATAAACTGAATTAAATTAAAATAAAAACCCATTTTAATGCGCTGAATATTTTTAATATTATGATGATGTTGTTTTTCTCCTTAATATTGTAATGTTTTACACGAGAGACATTTTATGATCTCTCTAATTTAAAAGTATTTGTTGCCAGGTGGCCTTTCCAGTGAGAAATAACACTTAAGGTAGAGGAAGGTGGAAGAAGCAGCGGATATATTCAGGCGCAACACCATTCAGCCTAACAGCATCAAGACTCCTTAAAAGACACAATTGCAGCCTCAAATAGCTGATACATTTTATCAAATGTATGCATGTATTTCCCCTTACTTATTATAAATATTTGATATTTTTAGACCTACATCCAAACACCATAAAACCCCACAAAAACTATGTGCACAAATCCCCCACACTTTTCCATGGCCTCTCCAAGAACCTATAAATGGTGTCTGGACCCCCGAGGAAGTATTTATCCAAACACCCTGGAGAGGACAAGGAAAAGGCAGGTGAGTTACTTTCTTGGCACCAGAGCACTTCTCCTGCACTCACACTCTTAACATATTTTACACCAACAGTTGCTCAAGTTTTGAAACAGTAGATCTTATTTGCTCTGAATAACAAAAACACCCACCCCACTTCTTAATGAGGAGCAGCTGTGCAGAGCCTGGAACAAAAGGCTACATGCTAATTAACAAAATACTCAACAAATATTCAATAAATAGTTAAAACTTCTTGTGTGCAAATGATTCTTTATGTGCAAATCCATGCTTAAAGTGCAGTGCTAAATAAAGTTTTTCTTAAAGTGCTAGTTAAAGTGCAAAGGTGCTGTTAAAGTGCTATGAGTTATTTGAATAAAAATAGTCCCAGTAATGAAGACCTGTGCATTACAGTATTGTTAATGTTTTTTAATGTCTGCTCAGGTTTGTTCTTTTGAAATTTTCTATCTAACACTTCGGTAAATAGTTGTGGTTTTTAAACATTCTTTGTAAATTCATTTGTTTTAATATTAAAACATTAAAATTCTCAAATCCCTTTAAAATTGTTCCTCTTCACTGTCACCCTTGCAAGTTAGTTTTATGTAATATAAATGTGACAAAATATTGGTTTAAAAAAAATTAAGTAAAACACAAAACTCTGAGGAAAAATAATACAATTATAATGTAAAACATAAAACATATTTGTCTTCTGTTACAATAGTAATGTGAACTGTCAAACCTCAATGATTTATAATTTCTCGGTTTTTATTCCTGCCTGTTTAACTTGCTGCCTCCAGGGTTTACCTGTCTCTTCCTCTCTCTCCTCTTCTTTTCTGAATTGTTTTCTCTGGTTTGGCATTAAGGGACTAGAAGCATCACCTCATCACAGCAGAGATTTGTTTTGCTTGGAGGATGCAGCAGGACGTCTGTTAATCTGATCTGAAATCCACAACCCATATTTGGCAGTTTCTTGCAAACATGGCTTCTTTTTAAACATTTTTGTCAAGTTCTCGAGTCCCTCATACAGCGTTGTCTGTCTGAAAGAAAAACTGTCTGTAATAACTCTGGAATTACCATGTAGCGTGTGGGGCTGTGCCAGCTTCAAGTTTTCCTGACACTGTCTGGAAACAAGTATAGTATTGTGCAAGCAACTAATGTTTTAGGAGCACAAATGCACAAAATTGAACTAAACTGCATAACAGTAGCTGATCCATGAGTGCAAAGTCTCCTCCGTCTTAGAACAACATAAAACTCTGAACCAAAGGTTGATATTAAACAACTTAACATATGAGATAATTATGACTCATAAGATTCACGATTTTGTAACTTTTTTTTTGCATTTTTTCATGTTGAAAAGAAAAATTCAATATATTTTATTAAGGTTTCATGCGATAGTGCATCATTGTGAAATGGAATGAAAGAAAAACATTATTTTAAATATTTTTACTATAAAAGAATCTTTGTGGTGGTGAGCATTTGTGTTCAGCAACTCTTAGCCACCTGTCACTTCAGTTCAAGCTGCATGTTATTTTTTTCAAAATACATGGAGAGACTGAAACTTTCCGCTTTTTCTTCAGAACGTCGTTCTACAGCAGAAGCCATTCTGACACATGAACATGTTTTGATCTAAAACATTCCATTTTTGCTTTGACTGCAGAAGTGTTGTCGTGCTAGAAGGGGAGTTTTCCCCCAGTCTGAAACTTTTTACAGCCAACAGGTTTTCTTTCAGGATAGACCTGTATTGCGCTCCATCAATTCTGGCCAGTTTCTCTGTTTGTTCTGAGAGAACAGAATCTGAGAGAACATAATGCTGCAATCACCATCTGTCACCATGGTGATGAAAGGTTTAGTTTAATGTGGAGTGTTAATTTTCCTCACCACAGAGACAAAGGCATTAACATGCAGGCCAAAAAGCTTAGGTTTTGTCTCATCTGACCAGAGCACATCCTTCCACATGTTTACTGTGTCCCCTACAAGGCTTGTAGCAAACTGCCAACAGGACTTCTTATGTCTTTCTTTCAACAATGGCCATATTGTCACTCTTCCATAAAGGTCAGAATTTTGCACGAGTTATCGTTCTCTGCAGATCCCCCTGAGTTACCATGGGCCTCTTGGCTTCTTCTTTGATTAATGCCGTCCTTGTCCAGCTTGTCAGCTTAGGTGGTCAGCCATATCTTGGTAGGTTTGCAGTTGTATGTTTGAACCGAGCAGCACAATTCAATTCAATTCAATTCAATTCAATTCAAATATACTTTATTAATCCCAAAGGGAAATTAAATGTTGTTGTAGCTCATTATGAAGGTTTCTTCAAAGAGCCGTTGTAGATGCTGATGGCTGTGGGCAGGAAGGATCTCCTGTAGCGCTC
>JAHUTJ010067116.1:0-18276 GCA_036250325.1 Characodon lateralis
GCTTCATCACACTCAAGGCCAAGTTTGTGCAATAACAATTCTGCAGGCCACACAATGTCTTATACTAACACAGGTTATACATTTTACTTCCCACCCTGGTTATGAACATAATAATAATGCACACACAATATATTTCTACAAAATGCATATATCAGGGGTCCCCAAACCCGTACCCAGAAAGCATTTTGTCCAGACCACAAAGCATTTTCTCATTTCCTAATGTAGATATAAACATTTTATTCTTGCCGTCTCACTTCTGAACAGGCACGACAGGCAGCTATGTGGGTCAGTGAAATTGTGGTTCACACTCCAAGATAAATGGTGGTGGTAATGCACCACATCGTTGTATGCCAATCGCCAGAAAACTACAAAGAAAAAGATATGTGTGTCATAATTGTTGTTTGATGCTGGACCAAAGGCAGACAAGCACGGAGAAAGCAGAGTGGGATCGAAACTCCTTCTTTAATTTAAAGAGTTCACTCACATAAAGGCGAGGTGCAGGGTAACAAGATAATCCTGTTTACAGGGTATTTCAAAACAGAACCTAACAAGATCCAATGCAAAGACAAAAATCAAAAAGAGACATCACGACACCGCGTGGAACAAAAGGACAAAGACGAACTTAAATACAGGCAAAGGTGGACATGAAACAATAGGGCAGGTAATCAGGGAAAACAGACACAGGTGTGGACAGACCAAGAGACTGAGAGGCAGGTGAACCTAATACAAAACTAAACCATGGGAAAAGGAACTAAATAACAAACTCAGAGAAACAGGTCTAAGAAAGCTATAGCAACCTAAGATATAAAAACTTGGCAAATAAGAATTAACAAAAGAAACCATAAAGGAAACCCTAACTGCAAAAGTAAACAAACTCAAACAAACACTGACTGAAACTAACTGGGAGGGAAGCAGAGAAAGCAAAGACTAGAATAAATACAAACCAAAACGTAAACAATAAGTGTAACTAAGTATGGAGGGAAACAATAACTACAAGCTAACCTATCAGAAGGAAGTGAAACAATAGAGACCAACATGGGGGAACTAAACTAGGGATAAGGCTGGGAAGAACTACAAACATAAAGGGAAAAGAACACTGAGTAAATAATAACTAAAGGCGAGCTAATGATAAGAAGAGGAACAGGGGAAAGAAACTAATAAACTAGAAGAGTGCAGCAAGAACCTAACCATAAACAACCACAGAAACACTAAGTGGGAAACCAAACTAGAAAACCCAAAGAAGCAAAGAGAACTGTAATAATAATAATAATAATAATAATAATAATAGGAGAAATCCATTCTTAGTAAATAAATAAGGAAGGAACCACCAAGGGAACTATGGGCGAGGGGAGAAAGAACGACTAAAACTAGGAGGCAGGAGAGAGAGAACAAAACTATCAGGAAACAGAAGGACTAAACAAACATAACTACTAAACCCAAAGGAATAAAAACACCTAGCAGAAATGTAAAACACAAAATCACAATAGTCCAAAATGGCAGATCCTGACAATGTGGAGTTGTTAAAAGTGGGTTGCTAAGTTACTAGCTTGGGAGCTCACACTTGCTCACAGTACAATAACTTGGTGGTGCGCATAGAGTGAGTAAAAGAAGATAGCTTTGTCAAAAATATGTAAAGTGGACTGTAAAAATCGCACATTTAAAGATAAATGGACAGACGCATATGTTTTCCTTTTAACTTCCGTAGAGTGTAAGGCCAGTCTGCCTTATATGTTTTGAATCAGTTGGTCTTATAAAGAGTGGAAATCTAAAGAGACACTATGAAACCAAAAGCAAGAACTTTAACCAAAGCCATCCACCTGGGTCAAACGGTAGGGCAAGGAGAATAAATAAACTGAGGGGATAGTATGAGCAATCTGCACAGCTGTTAGGATTATTAGTCTGAGAATATTATTTAATATTTAACATTAATATTTTATCAAATAATATTTCAGTCTGTTAAGGGTTGTCCTGTGAAAACCAGCCCAGTAAGGCAGTGGTATTAGGACAAAACGGAAAGGTGTGAGACGAGCTCTGACATTATTGAACAGCGCAACTCTGCACACACATGGAATGAATTAACACAATTTCTTAAAATACAAGAATTTATTACCAAAAATAAGTCAACTCAAAGTCAAACATATTTCAATTAACAAACGCTTTACTATGCCAAAACAATCCAACTAAACTACCAAGCAGAATTAAAGAATAAGGAAGACTAATGGGCTATGTACAATATAAACAAGTTGATTAAAGATGATTGGAAATTATGACCAAAAGAGTGATGCAACATTACCATGCAATGTTATTTATGTTTGAGAACCAAGGATTATCTTGAAGAATCTGGAAGTGACGTGAAGTTAGTCTTGGGACTAACTTAGGCAATAATCAGCATACCTTTAGACAACCATTCACAATGCAAGATCAGGTAAAATATTATTTTAATAAAATAATGTTTTAAGAATGATCTGCTGAATAAAATCAACCTTCTGGATGACCATTTCTCAATGGGGTCTCATTAGCTGCCTTTATTTATTGAAATAATATTTAAAGAAATATTATTAAGGGAATATTTTGGAAAGGGCCAAATCTTTCTGGAGAAATGGGGCTTAATGGTGTTTACTTACTTATCAAATAAAAGAGGATAAGAAGAAGAGGGGGGGAAAAAAAATCATATTTCACACTTTATCCTTAGCAGGATATAGTTTGAGATAAAAAAAACAAAAAAAAACAAAACTAAGCACAAATAAGCAACACATACACGAGACAACATATTGCAGGGATACGTTGAAGGATGTATGTCAGGGGTGTGTGTGTGCATGTGAGCGTGTGCAAAGTAAGTCCATGAAACATTGTCACAGAGGCCATTGTCCTTGATGGTACAATGGAATGTTCATCAACCGGCCACACAGTTCTGAGTAGGTCCACAGATGTCCTCAGGGAAGGGAGGGAGCAGAGCATGTTTACATAACTTCCAGGAGAAGTTGAAGATAGCCAGCCACAAAGCCGTGCAGGGGAGCCAGATTCAGGAAAACAGCAATTATTTGGGTTAGGCTGACTCTTAATTTTCACTTCAGAAAACCATTGTCAGCTAATACAGTTCGTCGCTACGCATACAATTGCAAGTTAAAACTCTACCGTGTAAAGCTAAATCCATATATCAACAAAAATCCAGAAATGCCGCCAGCTTCTCTGGGCCCCGAGCTCATCTGAGATGGACTGATGCAAAGTGGAAAAGTGTGCTGTGGTCTGATGAGTCCATATTTCAAATTGTTTTTGGAAATCATGAACGGCATGTTTTCTGGGCCAACTGAAGTTGTTCAAGCAAGAATGGGAAAGAATTCCACCTACAAAGCTTCAACAATTAGTCCCCGGTTCCCAAACGCTTAATGAGTATTGTTAAAAGGAAAGGTGATGTTACACAGTGGTAAACATTACCATTTGTAACGTATTGCAAGCATCAAATTCAAAATGAGTGAATGTTTGGAAAAATTATAAAATGTATCATTTTGACGATTAAATATATTGTTTTTGTAGGAACTGATGTTGTGTTACGGTTTTCTTAACAAATGCGACCCACATGCAGACTGACACTCAGGAGACAGGAGAAAAGTTTATTTTGACAGGAAGTGGATATGGAGCTGGGACCGGGACAGGGTGCACCTAACTGTACAGGAAGGAAGATCAGGTAAGTTACTCTGTGGTTTGACATAGAATTATTGGGAAATGAATGAGAGTTCTTACTTACAGAGGATAAGAACATGATGGGCTGAGGGAGAACAATGCAGAGTATGGAGGACGGATTAGTTGCTACTGAGTCAGGGTATTAATCCAAGGTAAGTGGAGAGCTCTCTGGTGAAGATTCAGGTTAGCACTTGGAAGTTGGATTCTCACACAACAGTTCACAGAAATAATGATCACCTGGTGAGTTTCTTGAGACTTGATGCAGAGCTAAGAGGTGGAGGGTGAGCAGGGTTCCCTTGCCTGAGATCTTAGGAGTCGAAGGGCTTGGGCTGTCTGCTGGAACTTGATCCAAAACAGTTCTTGATGGCTTGATGTCTTGACTTTGGCAGGGGGCTGACTGAAGCTTGAAGCTAGCACTAATGAGACACAGGAGCTTGGAGCCAGGACTAGGAAGTCACCTGAGAAGGAGCACAGGAAGAAGTAAGACAAACTGGAGTCAAAAAACTAGAGACAAGCAAGGAAACTGGCCAGAAGAAGTTACCACGAAGGCTAACACTCAAGCACTGGAGTGCAGACAGCCCAGCCTTCTTATACACTTCCAGTAGAATGTAGATTGGCAGAACCTGTTCACCTCAGTACCTGTTGTTCACAGAATCAGAGGCTCTGGCGGCATCCAGTGGTGAATGAATGTAAATAGCAGGCATGAAACAACACAGAAATCCCAGACTCCGACAAAATAGTATATCAGCTAAACAGGATTTTAAAATAATTGTATTCTGGTTTTATTTACATTTTTCCCAACCTTCATTGGAATTGGGGTTGTATTTTTTATAATGATGTCTAATAAAAAAAAAGGTTTAATGATTTCAAACATTTCAATGTCATCAAATAGCAGGAAAAGGTAAGCAAGGGAAATCCTTTTTCGCAGCACTGTATATTACCCCACACAGTGTTCTCCCTGTCTCCTTCAACGTAAGTTGATTTTGCAAAAGAGAAGGGTTAGTTAAAAGCCTTGTACTAACCTCTGAAGGCATTTGGGTCAAATTCCTTAAATTCCTCCTAGGCTATTTGGGTTGCTACAGATGGCTTGTCTCTTTTTTTATCTCCTGCACTTGAAATTTTAATATAGATGAGCCATTTGCTCTTGACTCCTCAAGAATGAATCACTCACGTGTCTTATGAAGACATAACCTTTTTATATTTAACAAAAAAAAAAGAGGTTAGTTTGTGTTGTCTGCTAAAAACGTCCTTTATATCTAGACATATTTATCAGATTAGGGGTGGATTTTCTTTTAAATGGACAAGGAAGGCTCAGAGTTACAATTAAAGAAAAGAAGTGACGTGCTGCCAGTATTAATTTGAAAAGGTTTTAATTTTAAATAACAACCTCTCTTTGTTAGAGACAGGGCGATAAGCTTCTGTATTGGGCGTAGTTTGAAGTAGAGCCACTGCACTTCTGCATTAAATGGAGTGAGGTGAGGTTGCTACAAGACAGACAGGAGACCAGAATGAGTGTTTCCCAGTTTCTTGTACTAACGTTAGAAGTGAGAGACGCCCAGACTTCCCTCTCCCCAGACACGTCTTCCAGCTCCTCCTGAGGGAGCCTAAGGCATTCCCAGGCCAGCCGTGAGACATAGTCCCTCAGCGTGTCCTGGGCTGTCCCCTGGGCCTCCTCCCAGTGGGACGTGCCTGGAATACCTCCCGCGGGAGGCATCCAAGGGGCATCTGAGACAGGTGCCCGAGCCACCTCAACTGATTCCTCTCAATGTGGAGAAGCAAGGGCTCTACTCCAGGCTTCTCCTGAATGGCCGAGCTCCTCACCCTATCTCTAAGGGAGTGCCCGGCCACTCTATGGAGGAAGCTCATTTCAGCCGCTTGTATCTGGGATCTCGTTCTTTCGGTTATGATCATGCCCAAAGGTAAGAACGTAGGCCGACCGGTAAATCGAGAGCTTCGCTTTTTGGCTCAGCTCTTTCTTGGTGAACTTTTTCATGATATTCTAATTGTATTAAAATGTATCTGTATATCTACTGGACTTGTAACCCCTGCAACCTGATATCTGATAAAAAGAGGACAATGGAAAGATGGATATATTAAGAAGAGCTCCCAAAAATTCTGGTGGTCAAACAATTGTAATTTCTAAAAATATAAAACAGTTACCACAAAGCAAGCACAGTGCATTACTCAGGTCATATTCTTAATTTTGAGCAGACTGAAAGGAGCATGAGGTTTTAGTTTAGCCTGGTAAACATTTTTGCTGGAACAATACCTTTTTTTTTTGTCTTTATGCATAACTATATTTTAATGCAATTTATATCTATGTGGGTTTGTATTAAATAGTGTTTTTCATATAACTGTACTGAATCAGCCACTATAATTGTTTTTCTATGATGTATCAGATTGATCTCTGAAGGCTAAGACAAAAGACTTTTAAAGAGTGTACCACATTTGAACAACTACATTGCTTCGTTGGCACAGAACTGTCACCTCCTGTGGGCATGTTCTAAAGGATGAGAGTGATGAAAAGCAAAGCAACACCCTACGGGCCAGCCTCTGAACAGTGCCTAAAGGGGTAGCAGAGGACTGCATTCTCAGCAAGTCAATTGGAGTATAGAAAACAGTGGCCTTCCATCTGAAAAGAGAGTTTCACTTTACAAAAAGAGACTGACAGAAATTAAAAACAGGGTCATTGCTTCTAATTAAATAATTATATAAGGTCTTAAAAAAACAATGACACATTTACTTTAAGGAAAACAGTCACTCTCTGACTTGTTTTGTTCACTTTTTCTGTGCTAGTTTAAAGCAAATATGGCCTTGAGTAATGTACTTAAAATGTAAAAGTAATGTACATATTTAATAGAATTAAAGTTGGGTTGTGAACTGAGGTGTGAAACTAGAGATAAAATTGCTGCAAGTGTTCTCTTTGCTTTAGAGTTAATATTTTACAATACCGCAAAAATATTGCCAAAAAGTAATACAAATCAAGACTTTGCCTCCATTAACTCAACTCAAAACTCAAAAATTGGTCTTCTGCCTAGCCAATTTTTCCGATATAAGCTTGAAACTTTGTCAGCCAGTCAATCACCCATTATGAAATTCCAGCTGGGTAACACAGCTTTTACAAGCTCATGATCAAACCCTTCACCTCATAAAAATCCAATTTCTCATTTTGTTAACATCTTCAGATCTACACTTTCTTCTGAATCTACTTTTTTGCAAGTTTAATGTTTGTGTTCAAGGACAGTGCTGACATAATGATCATATTAGGCAAAATCTTAAAAGGTATTTCTTGTGTGGAATGATCTTTGCATCAACATACATTTTTGCCCCTTTGCAGATTTCTTCCTTGGCGGTAACAACTGCAATCAAGCCTTTGCGTTAGGTTGCAATTAGTCTTTTATTCTGGATAAATTTAGGCCCACTCAGCCACAGGTGAAGGTTTGCTGCTTGTTAAAAGTCATGCCACAGTATCTCAGTCAGTTGTCTGAAAGCCTTAGAAATTACTTTTTTATCCCTTTCTAAAATGATAGATGTCAATGATTTAGTTTCTCATCTGTTTTGATTTTCTTTACATCTGGCCATGATCTGTTTCTTTTTGCTATGTTTTAACTTGCTTCATGCTGTCAGAGATGTTTTATTTAAGATATTTCTAAGTTCTAAAGGGAATTGGTTTGGTACAACCAGAATCAGTTTTAAAAATAATTGGTTAAATAATGATTCAACAAGGCAGACAGCAAAATATTAGTATTTGGTTACTATTTAATTAAAAAAACAAAATAATAATAGAATCATCTGAAAATTGCATTTTGCATTTACTCTAGTTGTATTTGTCTGATGTTAACATTTCCTTGAACAGTTTACAGTGTCAAGAATCTTTGAGAGGGTAAACATAACAGCACTGTATCTTTTATTAATATTTGTAAAAAACTTGCTAATAAGTGATTTGTTCATCAGACCCTATTAATTTTCCCTTCTGCTAAAAGCACAAATTTAAATGTGTTAAATGGTTTGATGTTAGTAGACTTTATGCAAAAGTAGAGCTAATTTTACTCTAAGTAGAGTTACATTATTTAAATGTAACTCTGAGGTATTAGTAGTTATAATGTAAAAAAAAAAAAAAAGATTGTTAGAAAACTGTGTTTCAATAAAAATCCAGATGTGTTACAATGGAAATAATAACTCTATACCTCCTAACTGAACTCCTACAGTGGACATGACACTGAAAGAGTAAATTCACTGATTCTGCCTCCAGCACAGCAGGTTCTGACCGAAGCTGAAGAACATTTTGCTCTCCATTTTTCTTCATTTCTTACTTGTTTGCCACGATTGGTAAGGCACTTGTTGGAATGTGTGGATCTACTTACAAGCTTCTGGTCTTTCTGAAAGGGCTGTTCAAACAATAATTTGTTCTGTTGAGGAAGTTGTCAGTGATATTGAGAGTCAAGCAAGAGAAGTACTCCAAACATCCTCCCTTATAGTAAGGAATCAGGCATTTACAAAAAAGTTAAGCACAGTTTAAACCAATTCAATAACCCTATTTTTAAAATTTAATACTGGGCAAAAAAAAGGCAAGTATTATGATGAAAAATGGGAAATAGCTGAGCCCAAAGAATCTGTATTTTGTGTAAGATTGGATACACATAGACATAAAACTACAGGGCCGTATTCATAAAGAGTCTCAGAGTCCTCTCAGAGAGCTCCAAACTTAGCCTAAAAATTCCTGCCAAGGACTTCCAGCATAAGAGTGATTCATTTCACTGCCTCTAACAGAGGTGTGGTTGACCCTGTTGCTAGGTGTGACGATGTTTTCTAAAAGCTGTGATTGGTTGTTGCAAAAATAAAAAAAAATTACTCCCTGTACTCAATGGAGAGAAATTAACCAATGATAGAATTTAGACCGCATTCACAAATGTGTAAATCACGCTGATAAAACTTACCACAATGAAATTATTTGTCAAACAGCATCAAAATGTTTGAATGTAGCTTATTTACATGCCATCATTATTATTTTGATTTCTTTACTATTATGTTTACTTGCCACGCTGATCGTTTTCACACTGCATCTATTTCATATGAATTAATTTATTATTAATATTAAAATTTAGCATCTTACTGTGATGGCCTTCTTGTATAATGAGGTTTAGCTTGGTAAAATGACCAAAACAAAACAGAGAAAAAAAAAGTGGAGAAAACCAAACTGAACAAAGGAGCAGATCCTGTTGGTGGAGGAGCAGAGAGGAATGTTGCAAAAGAGATTCGGTCCTGGGATCACGGTGTGAACAAACTGGCATTCCTTAGCAGATCAATGCATTCCCTCTGCTTTCAGCACCAGCCTGGAATGTGAGCAGCTCTGGTTCCTGCTGCGATCAGAAGCTAGAGAGGAGATTGCAGCCCTGTCTGTGGAGAAGTTCTCTGTAGAGAACTTCTCCACAGACAGGGAGCGTTGTAGATGACCATTTAGGCTTAGGCTACTGACATCAGCATGAACAATACAGCAAATACTTCTTCACCTCATTTACATCTTCCCTTTATGTATATAGTGCTTAGATTACTGATCTTGTCTAGAATTAGTATCTTTTTGAGTTTTTCCATTTTTTCCCAAATTTGTTTTTTGAAAGCATTTTACAGTCTGTAAATATTTAAATAATTCTGTACCATATTGTTTGTAATTTTCTTATCTCTATATTAATATTGTATAATTGTTGTCAGTGTCAAAAAATGGGTAAGCACTATATGCGGCACATTGGGGCACCGTGCCAGAGGTGCCGCCAAAGCGATGTTGGCAAAATTATTTCTACTGTACATTTTCTGTATTTAATAGCTACTTGCACATGTGCAAATGATATGGTCAATAACAGAGGCTTGTCACTGAATATGCGCCCCTCCCCCACTTCCCGTTCTGCTGGCTCTCCCCCCCACCCCTCACAGACACTATAATGCTCCAGTGGGCACCTCGTCAAGAGTTGAGAACCCGCTGAATCTCGCGTTGCCATTTGATGACAGGAAGCTTGAGATGTAGAGGCAGAGAAGAAATATTTTGGGGGTGCAAAACAGGAAATGGAAGAGGGAGAAGGCTAAAGATGTTTTAGAGATGAAAAAAATGCTTTTCAAAGTTGAAAGATAGTAGGTAAGTTATTTCAGTGTAACAAAAGGAGGCTTGTAAACATTCAGGTTAGCTAAAGTTACCACTAGTAAAGTGAGAGGTTACTGTTGACTTGCAACTGTGTACTGATCAGTATTTACAATAAAACTGTCAGGTGTGGCATTGTGGAGGACCCCAGACCGCAAACGGACAGGAATCTTACCGTAAGTTTTTGCCTTGCCTTGGCAAGGCAAGTCACTCACAAAAGGAAGTCAGGAACAAAACAATGACAGGCATGGAGGACAAACAGAAATGGTATGTTTCCGTGAACAGACAGAGTATAAATGGAACGAGATACAGGTGCAATGAAGAGACTGATTACATGATGCAGGTGGACCGAATGAAGCTGATTGCTATAACTGACATGCAGGGAGCGAAAACAAAACATGACTGGGACAAAACAGAAATCCTATGATACAAACTAAGAGGAACATAACTTGCAAAACATGAACTAGAAAACAACAGAAGTATGATCCAAAAAGATAACTGAGAATAAGAATAACTAAAACAACAAAAAAACACCCTCAAATCATGCCAAAAACAGACAATGAAAAGAAAAATAAAGGAAGTTGTTTGGTTATTTTGTTGTTCAGACAGTAATCATTTGTTTAACTAGATGGTGAATCATGAAACAGATGAATTATAGATCTTGGGAGTTTAAATGCCTTCACTTTGATATAACACTACAGCGCTGTTGTGATGTATCTGATCAGATGCAGTGTCCAATCACCGATATCCAACAAGGATATTATTTAAAATCCAAATTTCGTGCTTTTAATGTTGTTTGACTGTAGTATTTTTGAAACCTCCTTAACACAAAGTCATGTCATTCAGTGGTGAAGCTGGAGAGAAAGAAGAGAAGAACACAGAGAAAGAATATGAACAGTGGAAGGTGACAAGTTGGTCTAATGTTAGGTGGAAGTGCAGGAACAACAACTTAATACCAAGTGATTAATTTTTAAATATTATTTATATTGAAAAAGTGCATTAGCAAAATGTGTAATTTATTTAAAGCTATTAAATAATGCTTGTTGACCATATGCATGAGCAGAGAAAAACACAGGCAAGGGGTGAAGGAAACGGACATGAGGTCAGTGATGGCATCTGCTATAGAGGAGACCAGTGATGACATCAGGTAGGAATAATTTAACTAGTATGGCCACAAAAACCTAGATCCCCAGTATGGTTTTATTTTTTTCTGACCACCAATTCATAGGGTCCTTTGGGGAAAATAAGTACAGACAGACATGGCAAATCAATCACTGCAGAGGAGAATGTTGAACAGAGAGGTGCAGATGATGCAGAGGAACAGAGAGGTCCATTTGATGATGAAGAGGGAGAGGAGCAGAGGGGTGTAGAGGAGAGGGGCATTACTCAGAAGATCAATCTGACTGACCTTCACCACAAAATGGGGGACTCATTGAGACAGTACATAGTTGAGAATGGCCCACAGAAATGTTCTGATGGACCACATCCAAGATCAGGCAAGAGTAAAAGGTGTTTTTCAAGAGCATACTGTTTTCGTTTACCATCCAATGGAGACAAAGTGGAACAGGATTGGTTACTTTACTCCAAAAGTACTAACAGAGTCTACTGTTTTGCATGTTAGCTTTTTGGTGAAGCTTGAGTTGCTGATACAGGCCTTGTGGTGGGTTGTAATAACTGGCAGTGTCTTTCAAAACCTTGAAGCAACATGAAACTAGTGGTTATCACATAAATGCCTCTCTGATGCCTCTGGAAAGAAATTGCATCCCACTTACACCTAGGTAAACTTTTTATGGTAAATTTCAGAGAGCCAAGGCCACTGAAAAGGCACACTGCAGAAGCGTGTTGACTCGAATTATCATATGCATACCCTTCCTTGCAAAAGGAAACTTGCCACTGAGGGGAAAAAATGCACAGTTAGGAAATCCTAAAAGTGGAAATGCCCTGGGTATCCTTGAGCTCATAGAGCTCAAACAATACACTGGATATCTCATTTGATGCACTCAAAATAATTTTTAGATTCAATATCAGAATATGTTTTAGATAAAATTTGTGCTCAGATCAAAGCCTCCAAGTACTTTGCAGTGGAATAAGACTGCACACCTGATATTTCAAAGCAAGAGCAGGCCTCAGTTATCATAAGTTATATTCATAGAGATGAGAAGAGGAAGGTCACTACTACTGAATTTTTGTGGGTTTACTGCTGTGAAGGACACAACAGGGAAAGGCTTCACAGATGCACTGACAGGGGTACTGGATAGTATGGGTTTGGAGTTGGTAATTGTAGGGGGCAAAGTTACGACAATGGTTCTAATATGAGAGGAATAAACAAGGGTGTTCAAGCTTTAATAGAACAGAGATTTCCAGAGGCTCTGTTCATCCCCTGCTGTAGCCACAGCCTGAACCTCTTGTTATGTGATGCAGCCTTGATTTGGTGTTCCCATATTTGACAGTAGCCCTTAGAGTATTACTGACCATGCCTTTCCTGGTTGTATCTGCCGAGAGATCCTTTAATATTGAGCTGAAGCTTATCAAAACATACTATTGTGTGAGCAATGATCGATTGAACTAGTTAGCAGTGATCTCCATTGAAAACAGTGTGGCATGGTCTATTTTATTTGATGCCACTCATGACAAATGCTGCTGTTACATTGTACATTATTTTACATTATTTTTTGTTTTTGCTTGACCTGATCACCTGCTAGAATATGTAACATAAAACAAAAGTCTGTAATAAGGCTTGTCCTTTATAAGTCCATGAATAAATAAAATTTGTACGATTTGTCAACTTAAAAAAAAAAATGGCTGGGGAGGCGCAGTAATGTGTCGGCATTCCCCTCAAAAGTAGGTAGTTAATACAGGCCCAGATGTTTATAGCCAAATACCTGTGAGAGACACATGTATGTACTCATTTTTAGGTACATTAAATTAAATTAAATTGTCAAGGATAAAGAAATTAGAGAATGCCTTTTGCATGAGAAACAAATTATATATATGGATTATATTACCAAAACCATCCTGTGTTTTCATAACAGAAATATGTTTTGCAGATTTTGCCGTAATATAAAGATTTTGAAACAGCTAACCCATTGGGTTCCAAGAAAGGGATCTGCAAACTTGGCTGTATGTGTTTCACCTCAAAAAAACTCCCACCAAAGGTGAACTCCATGTTAATAAATGTACATCTAACTGCTCTTTTCTACACAGAACACTTAAAGAAATATGGTTTTACAGAAATACCGAAGCCTCTGATTGACTTGAAAATTTTAGAAACCAAAAGAATTACACTCAAGTAACATGAGACAACCTTGCTTTAAATAGCTCATTTGGTTTTGTTGAAACATTTGGTGCAGCAAACTGATGTAGGCTGTGTTTGACAAAATTGAAACAATTAAGCTGTCATAAGGGTTAGTGGTCAGACTCTGGCGCGAGCAACAAACATAGGCACAGGTTTTTTGCAAAATTGGTCTTGTGTCTTCCTCTGGAATCCAGCTCCTTTAAATGAGTCTCCTTATTGCTCCAACCAGCTGCAGCTCTGAGATCTGCCTGTCCATTACCCCCCTGCAGGAGGAACAGAGAAGAGCCACAACACTGCTCTGTGAGTATGACATAAGATTTTAAGCTAATGCTGAGTGTGTTATAATGTTCAATGTGGAATGGAGATTATTTTCTTACTCTGGTTTCTGAGGTGAAAAAGGCAAATATTTGTTTAACTGAGGTCATGTAGATGTGAGACAGGAATCTACTAATGTTTTTGTATAGGGGTTTCAGAGAAAAGGTTGTGGGTGTTCAGTACTTAGAAAAGAAGGGTGAATTATAATTGTCTACTGAAGCCTTGCCTAACTGCGCTAGAGCCAGGCCTGGTCACCCTGTGAGATTCAACTGCAATAAATGTTTTTGTTTGCATTGCACTCCATGTTACATTCGTCTAACTTAGCAAAACGTTCGAGCTAGAACTTTTATTTTTCCCTCACACCTTGAATTTGTCCTTCCCATCACTTAGCAAATATTCCCTAAGTGGTTTATCTGGTTCCAAATCTAAATTGGCGATATTCAAAAGCCCAAAGCTAAAATGAAGGAGTCCAGAACTCCCTGCCAGTCTCAGAGTGACATGTGGCAGAATTGTTGGAGCAGAAAAGTCAACTATTCTTGGAGCTGAGAGAGATTGGACTGCTTTAGCAGGAAATCCGTCCTCGAACCCCTCTCTAAACTCAGGAACTTGGATGGGAGGCGGTTCATCCCTGAACCCCTCACGGAACTCTGGAGGCTTGGAGCCAGGCTTGGAGTCAGGCGGTGCCCAGTAGTCAGGCTTCAGTTCCATGAACACCCCCCAGAGGAAACCTAGGAGGTGCTCAAAACTAGGACGTGGAGGCAGCCCGCCCACGGGATCCTCTGGAACATGACCTGGCAAACCCTCAGAGACAGGATCCGGCGGCGCTTCCTCCTCGAACCCTTCATCACAGGGTTCAGGAACCAGGACGGGGACCAGTTCCCCACTGAACCCGTGGATGGCCTGCAGACTAGGAGCAGCAGCTGAGGTATCGCCGAGACCCTCAGTGGCATACGGAGGAGCTGAGGCGTCGCCGAGACCCTCAGTGGCGTGTGGAGGAGCTGAGGCGTCGCCGAGACCCTCAGTGGCGTGCGGAGGAGCTGAGGCGTCGCCGAGACCCTCAGTGGCATGCGCAGGAGCTGGTGCGTCACCAAGACCCTCAGTGGCGTGCGCAGGAGAAGACCCTCAGTGGCGTGCGCAGAGGCATCGCCGAGACCCTCAGTGGCGTTAACAGAGGTGTCGCAGAGACCCTCAGTGGCGTGAGCAGGAGCAGACGCGTCGCCGAGACCCTCAGTGGCATGCGCAGAGGCGTCGCTGAGACCCTTTCGTTGTCCGAGGAGCTAACCCTTCCCTCCTACTTCCTCATGTCTAAAGGGATTGCTCAATCCAGCTCTCCATCTAACGGGTCCGGACCTCCCTAAACCTGGCGGATCTTACTAAGTAGGTTTACTGAAAGTTCTGTTTAAGCTGGTGTCGGTAAATTACTTGCCTAGCCTCTAACAGCCTTCATCCAAAAGTCTCGCCCTTCTTCAACTGGAGGTCCGGGTGACTGAGTAGCCTTTCGCAGTCATCCACACCTTCGACAGTCACTTTTGTTCACGGCTGCTCATTCCCTAATTTACAACTGGCACTTGGTATATGGGCTAGGTTAATTTTAGTAGCTCAGCATGAGCCCCAAGGGCGCTGTTTTAACACACTTGACTAAGGCAACCTATAAAAACCTCCTAAAAATATCTTAGAACCAGGCAACAAGACTTTTTACCACCAATGAAAAACCAACAACACGGTGACTCAAATAATTGAATGTCCACGAATCGACTAGAATTTTATATGCTTTCTTTAATTAGTAATGCATTTGCAGGGGTCAGTAACAGCTTAAATTCAGCGACACAAAACAATTTCAATAATAGAAATGAATCAATCAACTCAACCTGTCTTTCCCTGATGCTGAAACTAGTGGGTTTGAAGAGGCTTTGAAGACGGAGGCTCATCCATGTACCTGATGGAGATGTTTCTTCTGGTTTCTTGAAGGGAATACGACTTAATCTTCAGTTTTCTTCCTTTAAGTGGCAGGCACTGATGCTCCAGACTTTGATGGTTAAATAGGATCTTTGTTGTTATTTTTCTCCGAAGACAGTAGTTTCCAGAGGCTGAAGAGTTGAAGGAAACCCGGGGACATAAATGAAGTTGGTTCAGGACTTCCAGAAGCCTGAAACTGGGAGCAATCAGCTGTTCACCGATCAAGTTCACTTCTGTTGTCTGGATAAAAAGGCTTTAGATGAAATCAGATTCTTAATTTTGAGGCACAGTCCTTTCTGGGAACACGGGTTGATCCTCTTTTTAATGCAGTCAATCAGTGGGGCTGTGTCTTTGTTCCTATTCCATCCAAGCTTATTTTCTCCATCCGATCTTGTTCGCTGATCTTTTGCGAGGAATTAACCAACGTTGATATACTGCTTGCTGCCTGCACCAGTCAGGCCCTTATTAGGCAAACTATGCAGCTCGGCCTCTTGATTGTTGCTCAATATCTCTGTGACCTTCTTGCCTATGCTAATAGTCACATTGTCCAGTAGCCACATTCTTCCTTCTTCTTGTGGCTGTCAGCATGCAGCTGGTTCTCATCATTCCCACAATTCTCTCCCTGATCTGTTCAGTTTGAAACCTTACATTGTATCACACATTTTATTCCACAGTTTTCAGCATCTCACTTTACAACATAGTGGCAACACCATCACTTCATTTTTTATACATTACAATTGATTCATGTCATATTTCTTTCATATATAGCTGATTCAGAATGTCACTTTAATGTGTTTCCTCTATTTCTCAGTTCTTAACCACATGTCAATCATACATCTTTTAACTTGTTAATTATAGACTACTAATTTTATTCAATACATGTGAAAGAATATAAAATCATCATACATTATTTCATTAATATACTTATTTGTACCTCTGCTAGAGATAAAACAGATAACATAAAGCAGATAGTACTTGGCTCCACACAGGCCTCTCCAGTCCCTCAGCTCCAGACTGAGATCATGCTTGTTTCACTCCTCACTGGTTCAGCTGTGTGGTTCTCGTCATTGCATGGATTATACATAAGGATACAAGGATATTTATTGTAACTGTTATGGAGTTAACTGTAAGTGATTACTAAATGTTGCATGGATTACATGAAAAGATTTCACCTTATTTTGACACCCCCTTCTTGAGATCAGACTGTATCCATGCCTAAAGTCCAAAAATTAGAGAAAGTCGAGATCTGTATCATAAACACACAAAGAGAGGACCTCATCTTCCAAGTAAGCCGGGTGTTGTGGCGATTGGGGCACTTGCGGCGGAGACCAGACGTCGAGAACCTCAAACTCGTCGATGGAGTCGGGATGTATCGGAAGGGGAGATGATACAGGCTCCTTCTGGATGACAGGCGGTGAGGGAGACCCATCAGCAACGGACATGTCTTGGAAAGATGTGTCAACCGGGCTATGGATAGGCGAGAGGATTGGGGGTAAGGGCGAAGGGGGGGAGAAGGGTTGAGGAGGGATCATTGACATTACTTCAGTTAACCAGCCCTCAGACAGCTGTGTAGGACCCATTTCATCACGCCTGGTGTCACTTGTTGCAGAGTGCTGGGAGATTAGGCCCCCCAGCGAGAGCGGTTCGTGTTGCCCTTCTTCATCACCGGCAGAAGTTTGACAGGTGACACTCTTGGTGGTGACTGAGGTTTGAGTGCTGCTCTCTGTAGTAGTGGTTGACACCTGGCGTCCCTGGGCCTCGGTACCCTGAGGAGGCGAATCAGGGGAGCCATGGGCTCCAATAGCAATAACTCTCCCATCGAGGAGATGGAGGGTGGGCAACCAGAATCCATCGGTAGGATCTCTCCAGATGTAACTGATGATGGGGAGATACAGTCCCCCTCGCCGTGTCTTTATTCTAAAAGTGTTTGCAGCAGCCCCGAAGGCTGATGTCCAGATCACCTGGTATCGCGTCTGAAGATTTTGGCTCATAGTCATGGAGATATAGGGAAGATCTCCGAGACCTTCGATGCAGAAAACATTTGTCCCTGTAGCATAGTTGACAGCAATAGGAAGACAATGGTGACACCAGTGCGCATCAGGCGTGACCCAGAGGTATCTGAGTACTGAGGCTGAAACTCCACATCTGGAACAGGAGACTGTATCCTGGAGAGATATATTGGAGGCCTGTAAGTGGACTTTCCAAAGACATAATGTGAACCCTGGATAATCACCTCCAGGGTTAAAAACTAAATGAAAAAATTTTAACTAATTATAGAAGCATGCGTTCGAGCGGGCGACAATCAGATTGTAGTGCTAGACTACTTCTCTGTTCCTTCTCTGGGCGGCCAGCCAAGGGGATCGAATAGGTGGAGGTTGAAAGTCATTCGACAAGGCATCGGGGGATGCAGCTGAGTAGTGGAAGAAAGTTGCATAGGTCATAAGCCAAACCATAATGGCTAGATCAGAAGTGAGTTGCAGCCAATAAAGGAAAGAGAGTGCTCCCCATCCCAAGCTCCAAACCCCCAAACCAGCCAATTTTGCGTGCCAAATCCATTTGCCTTGTCCTTTGTGAGTGAGAGTCAATTGCCCTAAATAGGCGATGACACAAAAAGCTGAGAGCGCCTCCATTATAGCAGTAACTATATTAGCTGGTGCGCAATGAGTGGCATGGGGTCCGCTCAGCAGTATCTCGAGCACTAAAGCAACGGTGTCTAAACAAAGCCACAGCGCTACCAGCAGGCTTCTCTTCCAGTCAATATTGACCCTTCCCAAGAGATACAGGTCCTTCTCAAAATATTAGCATATTGTGATAAAGTTCATTATTTTCCATAATGTCATGATGAAAATTTAACATTCATATATTTTAGATTCATTGCACACTAACTGAAATATTTCAG
>JAHUTJ010067117.1:5601-18270 GCA_036250325.1 Characodon lateralis
CCGCATCATTAAAGATAATAACTTTATCACCATGCTCTCCTGCAGTAGAAAATGCAGTAACTGCTATCCTTCTGTGTCTCGAGCATTAATGAGCAAAAGAGGCTTCAAGATAATTTACCAACATTTTTCCTCTTCTGACCCTGAGAGTTGCCCTGTCGATATACAGCCTGCTTGATCTTCTCTTTTCTTGGTGAGCACTGTTATGGAGCATCTGTTAGCGGGTGAATCTCTCTGCCTGCTTTGTTAACAGCGTTTCAGACACTCCCGTACTCAAGCTTACTTAAGACGGGAATCGTGTATTAATCAGGCTGTAGAGGTTTTTAATACTATCGCAAGGATGCTTAATGTAAGAGTAATGATTCTCAGGTTCAGCAGATCACATTAATTTGCTGATATGAGTTTATGCCCTGGCAATTAGCTTGAGGGAATCTGCTTTGGTACACACTATCCAATGTAAATTTAAAGAAGGAAAACCTAGGGGTTTTAGAGTTTTTAATCAAACAGCAAATTAATGCATCATTAATCATAAGAATGTGTAACCATGGTCTCACTGAAAACATAATTTACTCTTTGAGTCAAGATAATTAATATTACCATTAGTTAAACATAACTATGAGTTACATGTGGTATTTAAATTACAAGTGTTAGTCACCGCAGGATTGTTTTATTCCCCTGCCTTTAGGTGTTCAGATATAGACAAATTTATTTATTTTCCAGCTGAACACTTCCATTAGTCAGCCCAGGCTCCAGACTGCATAACATCTGCATTTGTCTGCTGTGCCCTGTTAATGTCACAATTAGAGTTTCAAATGAAAAGATGGAATACATTTTGCATACAGCATATGTGTACCACAACCATGTATTTTTTGCATTTGGTGACATTTACAGTTTTATTGACTGAATGTTATAGACATCAATCTGTATGAAAGAGTTTGAAAGCCTGCCAACCATGATGTACAAAGCACAGTTAGAGCCAGTATTCCCAAATGGAGAAAACATGGAATAGTGGTGAACCTTCCCAGGAGTCTTATAAAATTACCCCCAGAATGCATCAACAACTCCTTCAGAAGGTCAAAGAAGAACCCATGACTCAATCTAAAACAATGCAGACCTCACGTGCCTCGGTTAAGGTTGGTTTTCATGATTCAACAATAAGGAAATATATGAAAAAAGTGCATCCATGGGAGAGTTCCAAGGTGAAAACCACTGCTGACCAAAAAGAACATAAAGGCCCATCTGACATTTGTCAAAAACATCCTGATGATTCCCAAGCCATTTGGGATAATATTGTGTGGATTCATCAGACAAAAGTGGAACTTTCTGAAATGGGGGTCCCATTACAAACTAAAACAGCATTTCAAAAAATAAATGATCGTTCCGACAATCAGACATAGTGCTGGTAGTATGATGGTCTTTAGCTGAAGAAGGTTTTGAAATGAGGTAATTAACCTCCGGACGTAAATACTATTAAGAAACTGTCTTATGACCTAAACAGACCGCTTATGCTCTCTGTGGTGAGTCGCAATCATTACAAATGACCCTGTAACACTTTTCAGACTGATAGATGTTGATAACTTTGTTCCTCCAGTGTTCTTGAATTTCTTTAGATCGGGGCATAATTTGTTGTGGTTTTAGATCTTTTTGCCTGCTTAATGGTGTCAGACAGGTTATTTGTAAGTGATGTCATGATTCTACAACTCTGGCAGTATTCGGGGCTGGGTGTGCCTAAACAAATTAGACTCAACTGTCCAAATTTGTGGTTGATCATCTAACAAGTGGAAGATTACTTCATTTTACAAAGTACAAATGTTTGATAACTCTCCCCCCCCCCAAAAAAAAAAAAAATTTAATCATCACTAAAACCTACATTTTGTATTTACTCAGGTTATTTTTGTTCGATGTTTTTAGGTTAACCAATTTAAGTGCAAGCAATTAAATTCGTTTGATGGTCTGGAACATTTAAGAGTGAAAAAGTCAAAATAGCAGAAACTGTAAAAAGGCAAATAATTTTTCACAGTACTGTATTTCTTTGAAAGTACACCAGGCTCAGTGCCTCTGTGTGTCTGCGTCGCCTTCATTTATACTGGGTTTGGTTCTGTTGGAGGTTTCTTCCTGCTAATGTGAAGGTGCTCCTCTCCCCTGTCATCAAAGGCTTGCTAAAGATTAAGTATGGAAGTGAAGGATCAGTGCTGATTTTTATAGTTGCCATTTTGTGATCAACTGAATCTGCCTGGTTTGGGTTGAGTTATATCGGAATAAATTGGATTGAATCAAGAGCGACCTGGGTTGTGCATAACTGGGTTTAGATTTTAACTTTTTGGCCTTGCTAGGAATTGGTGCTATATAAAAAACTGATAAACAAAATGTATCAGTTTGACAATGGTGTAACAGAAAAGGCTGTGATCTCCTCAAATCCACTAAAAACCCTCAGAAAATGTGCCAGTTTTTTGCAGCCAGTTAGATTCTTCTTTCATTGCTGCCTCTTGCTTACCATCCAAACTCCTCAAACGTTTTCAAAGGTTCATTGTTGTTGAAATAAGGTTGGAGGAGCCTATCTCATTACCTGTGGGAAAGTAAGTACAAGCGAGTAGACCTGTGCCTCCAACGTCAACACTTCAGATCCAGACTATTCATCTCAAGAGCAGCCTGGCTCTCTCTATAAAATTGGATTGCAGTGTTTGTGGTAAGCCTTTACATCAGAGACTTCACAGAGAAACCTGAAATTGACTCAATTTGCTGATGGAGTTCTTTCAAAAGCAATTGATTGCTTTGTCTCTCCCTGTAACTCACTTGCTCAATAATTGTGTGTGTGTCCCGTGAGGAGAATAATAGGAATCTGGTCAAAATCATTGAGATCCTGCAGGTGGAGGAGCAAATACTTGTGTTCTTGTAATGGATAAACTATTTTGTGGCTGCAAGAGATGAACAGAAGGATGAGTAATAACTTCTGCTTTCAATTCTAGAGTTGCAGCAAAGATATCTGCAAGACGAGATGTGTCCAACTTGGAGGCAGTTTTCAGTATTGCACAGTATGCTGCAGATATATTATAGAACAGTAAGACCAAAAGGCACACAGCTGATTATGTTTTATGTACACGCAAAAACACACACTGACAACATTGTTGAGACGTTTGTCAGACGCAAACACAATCATCACAAAAAGCCGAGACAGATACTAGCCCTTTAAAACCTTGCTGGGTCAGAGATGCGCTTAAAATAGCTGATGAGATCACTTCTGTGTAAATTTTTCATAGACACAGCAGTAGGGAACACTCAGGGGGATATTGGCCGTGCCTTTGTGTAGCTCTGTGTGTGTGCAGGTGCACGTCTATGTTTGAGAGCTGAGTTCCCCTACTGAAAAAGAGTTCAGTTTTTCCCTCCATCCCATTTTCAGCACCCAGTTAGACTAAGGGCCTATTCTGCTACATACATGCGAGTGTTTGGGACAGAATTAGGCAGGGAAGCAAGCAGCAGAGAAGTGACAGACTGTGATTGTTTCTAAATTGAACTATCAGTGTGGTTCAATGTGTTGAGATAATACCGTTATTTATCTCAGCATTGTTGACAACTGCAAGCAGAGACATCTCCCATTGTTGTTTGGTTTTGAAATGCCCTACTTTAGAATATTCCTGTCAGAAAAGCTCATAAATGCTGGCAGTTTGAGGCTTGTTTTGCAACATTCATGTAAGAAATATAAGAAAAATAGTAATGCTCTGTAAAATGGAAAAAATGGAAAAGTCAGTTTGAGGAATATGTTTTTATTTTGATGCACAGCATATTAAGGAAGGGCTATTTTTCAAAAAACAGTTCGTAATTAAAGAAATATTTACTCTGGTGGTGGAAACAAAATCTGTAGATTATTAGTTTTTCTTAGAATATTGTTAAAATATTGTCTCATCTTTAACTCGTAAACCTAATATCAAAGAGCTGAATGTACCGTTACAATCTTTTGGGGTTTCTTATATATACAACCCCAATTCCAGTGAAGTTGGGACATTGTGTAATATTTAATAAAAATATAATACAATGATCTGCAGATCCTGTTCAACCTATATGCAACTGAATACACAACAAAGACAAGATATTTGATGTTTAAACTGTTAACGTTATATTTTCTTTTGCAAATATTCACTCATTTTGAATTTGATGCTTGCAATATGTTCCAAAAAGCTGGGACAGGGTCATGTTTACAACTGTGTTGCATCAACTTTCAACAACACTCAATAAGCTTTTGGGATCTGATGCAACTAATTGGTGAAGCTTTGTTGGTGGAATTCTTGCCAATTCTTGCTTGATGTACAACAGTCCAGGGTCTCTGTTGTCGTATTTTGTGCTCATAAAGCAACACACATTTTCAATGGGAGACAGGTCTGGACTGCAGGTGGGCCAGCCTAGTACCCGCACTCTTTACTACGAAGCCACACTGTTGGAACAGGTGCAGGATGTGGCTTGGCATTTTCTTGCTGATATAAGCAGGACGCCCCTGAAAAAGACTTGTCTGTACCTTGGTGCCTTCACAGATGAAGTAACCCAGCCATGGGCACTAACACAACCCATACCATCACAGATGCTGACTTTTAAACTTTGCGCTGATAACAATCCAGATAGTCTTTCCCTCTTTGGCCAGTAGGACACGACATCCATGATTTCCAAAAACAATTTAAAATGTGGACTCATCACACCACAGCACACTTTTCCACTTTGTTGATATATGGCTTTCACTTTGCGTGGTAGAGTTTTTAACTTGCACTTGTAGATTTAGAGACGAACTGTGTTAACTGACAATGGTTTTTTGAAGTGTTCCTGAGCCTGTGTGGTAATATCTTTTACAGAATGATGTTGGTTTTTAATGCAGTGCCTCCTGAGGGGTCGAAAGTCACGGGCATTCAATGTTGGTTTTGGACCTTGCAGCTTGATGATATTATGGACTGTAAATCATGAAACCCCTAAATCCCTAGCAATTGTAAGTTGAGAAGTGTTGGTCTTAAACTGTTGGACTATTTGCTCACGCAGTTGTTCACAAAGCTGTGAACTTCGCCCCATTCTGGCTTGTGAAAGACTGAGCCTTTCAGGGATGCTCCTTCCACACCCAATCAAGACAACCACCTTTTTCCAGTTAATCTGTTCAGCTGTGGAATGTTCTAAATAGGAGTTTTTTGAGCATTCCTAAACTTTCCCAGTCTTTTATGGAACATGTTTGCTACATGCATCATATTCAAAATGAATGAATATTTGCAAAGAAGCAATAAAGTTTGTCAGTTGGAACATTACATATCTTGCCTTTGTAGTGTATTGAATTGCATAGTTTTTCCAGGATTTGCAAATCATTGTATTGTGTTTTTATTTACGTTTTAAACAACACCCAACTTAATTGGAATTGGGGTTGTAGTATTTCATACCTTTGGGCTTGGGTCCATAATGGTTTTCCATTCTGGACTCAACCGTTATACCTGATATAAAGGCTTCCAAGAAATCAGTTTTGGCAATCACTGACAGGAAAGTCTTTTTTATTTATTTTTTTGCTTGCAAGTCAAAAAGCAATAAGAATAAGACATCAATCAGATTTAAAAAATAAATAAGCAGCAACTTTTTTTTTACTGCTAACTTTCTGAAATTCTTTAGCTGTCCTAGAATACAGCAGCGACTTATTATGTTTCCAGCACACCACATTTTTGTTAAAGCACTAATCACTCAAACATGCCCTGCCAGAAGGTTTCTTACAGATAACCCTCTGGGAGAAATTCCATTTTTGTTACTATTACTTTTCAGTATACGAGTTACTAGTGGTAGTAGTACTAGTGCACCTTGTTTGCAAGGAACTGCAGTTTTATCAGATGTCTCTGTGCAGCTTCCCTTGCAGCATATCAGAATTGATCCATGCTTGTTATAGCTGATTCGGAGATAAAATAAAGCTAATTTAATTTTCTTATAGAGCTGTTTTATGGGTAGTTTGAGTTATTTCTTTCAATGTCACCATAGATTGTATTACTATTTTTGTCTGAGGTTTTGACACTGTTGTTGGATATTATTATTTGTAACACCAACAAGTCTCACCTGTGTTTACATTTGCAAACATTTCTGTCTGCAGATTAGGATGATACCTACATGTGGAAATGGTTTTTGTGAACCTGATTTGCATTTTCCATAACTTTTTCATAACTTTAAAAATGTAACGCACATTTGTAGGTCTATTTATAGTTGACTCGGATTATGCCAATCACAAACCTATAAATCAGTTAACATATTATTCTGAAGAATTTGTGGAACGGGGATGTAGTTTCCAGCAAATTACTGCCAAACGTTTGTCCAAATCTACCTGGCACTTTTATTGTTACCAAACTATGAATTCGTTCAAAACGTGAATTTCATAGAAATGGTTTCATCTTCAACTTTTGTTGGATGTTATATAACATAATCTGGTCTTGAAGCTAGTTGTACATTTATTTGTCCAAATAAAAACAGTTTTTATCCGTTCTGTTCTTGCGCTGAGCCGAATTTTATTTAAAGCACTGATTTAAATCAATAGAACTGAGTCAGTGTTAGTGTTGAATTTCATGAATTTTTTCATACAGTTCATAAAAGAATACCAGAGTATACAATCTTCACGTATATCGTATATATACGAATACTTCGGTATATGGTGTTACTCTATTCTATATATACTTGTAAAGGCCAGCAGCATATACAGTGTAGGTGTCTGCCTGAAAGTAATATTTTTCCTATGACTGCATGTAATTTTGGACAATGTGAAAGTGCCTAATATATTTTTAATCTTTATTTGTCAAACTTGATGTGCACCACCCAATTGTTATTTTCTGAAAACCCTTTGGGATGAAGTGATCAAGGCAAATGGATAAAGGAACTCAAACAAAGGGGTTCATAACATTGCAGTGGACATTAGGGAATAGACATGCCAGCTTTACAGGTCACACATCATGTTCCCATTGGTTTTAAGTGGGGGAATAGTAGTGTCCTCGAAGATTTTAGCTGAACCTAGAACAGTACAAGTCCTGGATGGAGGGAAGGTCATCCCCAATGATCCTCTCCGCAGACCTGATTGTTCATTGCAGTTTGGATCTGTCCTTGAAAATCTGAGGGAAGACGGGGGCCACTTAGTCAGCGCAGGCTCTCGGGCATGAGGAGGAGACATTGTCAGGTCCTGGAGCTTTCCTGGTCCTCTGACGCTGAAATAGCGTATTTACATCTTCTTCTAAGTTCTTTAGTCCAGGCAGGGGTCTGAGAGGAGGAGGGTGGTGATGCATGTAGAACTGTTGTGTCAGAGTCAGATATGGACAAGTTGGTGGGAGATGCTAACAGCTGCTTTGCAAACCTGCAGTAGAAGCTGTTAGGGTTATATCCAAAAATACATACCTACAATTGCCCCAACCAAGAAGTCGGTTCAGTAATTTAAAACATAATCCTCAGCAGCTGTATTTTCTCCGACTCAGCTATGGGGGATTTTTTGCATTCAGCCTTCACAAGTCCTACATAGTAGACCTTTGTAGAAGCTCAAGCTAGTCAAAACAATGTTTACAAAGAGTTATTTAAAGCTGCATTTTGAACATTAGTTTTGCAGGGCTCATTTAGGATAAACCTTCTATTGGAACTAAGGAAATAGATTATTGTACTGCCATAGTGCAACAGTGTTCTCATGTATGTGTTCTGATATTTAACTGTGCTGTATATATTTGTTTCATTCATTCATTCATTTTCTATACCGGTTATTCCATGGGGGGGGTGTCTGGTTCCTATCTCCAGCAGTCTACGGGCGACAGGCAGGGTACACCCTGGACAGGTCGCCAATCCATTGAAAGGCAACAGAGACATACAGGACAAACAACCACGCACACATTCATTCACACCTAACGGCAATTTAGAAAGACCAGTTAACCTAACAGACATGTTTTTGGACACAGCATGGGGAGAACATGCAAACTCCATGCAGAAAGACCCCCGGCCAGGACTCAAACCCAGGACCTTCTTGCTGCAAGGCAAAAGTGCTACCAGCTGCGCCACCATGCAGCCACATATATTATATAGAGCCATATATTTGTTTCCACTAACATGAACAATTAGGCATCTTAGGTATAAACGTTACAGTCACTCATTGTTACAGTAAAAAATATACCTGAAAGTATACCTCTCTTAGATTGGAAAGATATTATTCTGAGAGAATAATACACGTTTGTATCAGTGGAGACACCCCTTAGTTTAAACGATATGCATAATGTACTGTAAAAAAGAAACATAGCAAATAATAGATATGTTCTTAATTTAAAATACCCAAGAACATGATCGGCAGGTAAAAATAAAAAGACCCCAAAATTTAGTTTTGGATTGAAAAGCAATCCTAAAAGCAATGTAGAGAGTTTGTGGTATCACCTCAAGGCAATGACTGCTTGTGCTCAGCATGCAGGTATTTTTGTGTTTGTGCGCGGACAAGTCTGATTGCTGCTGTTTTCTTTTAAATGTCACAGGGTGGCAGTGGGTTAATTGGCAGCATCTGAAGAGCGCAGCCCGCTCCAAACCTCAATCACTGCCAGGATGAGCCTGGAGCCGCTGGGCTTCCCACCTGCTAGAGGCCTGATCCCCCCCAAACACCCAGATGAAATAGGGTCAGACACATAGTGGGAAAACCACACTCACAGGCATCCTGACTGGTTGTGTTTGTACCTCTGTGACCCAGCTTAAATGTCACCCAACAAAAGCACTCTCTCAATCTTCTGGACGATCTCGTCTGCTGTAAATAACCAGCGTCCTACAAAGGCCACATGGCATAACTATTCCTTCTGCTCTGTGTCCACAGTGGATAATTTTTTACTGTGTTAGGCTCAGGCTGAGCCTACAATCCATGTGAAAATCTACATTATAGTCTTTATTTTAAAAGGTATGTTTCAGTTTGGAAATAAACATTTACCACTGTAGGACCAAAAATACAGATACATCCATCAGGCGCTCACTGAATGATAGTGATTATTGGTTTTGTTTGAGATCCGACCTGTTTAAAGGGGAAAAGATCAAAGATGAACAGAGAAAAACAAGGCAGGCTCAAAGTTTTGGTCACAAGGATAACGGTATCAGTCAGCAAGCAATAGGATATTGAAAGATGCCTAATTTCAGTCAAAGGAGCTGTTTTGTATCTCGCTTTTTTAAAACTGAGTTGGTTTTTTCAGACATACGATTCTATGCCTGCCAGTGATGGTCAAATTATTTTTTGAAACCAACGATAGGGTTTTTCTTCTGCACCAGTTTCCTGGAAATCCAAAGGCTGCTCTGTTTGGGTTCAGAACCAGGTGATGCACTTGGAAAAAGTTACAGAACAATTAAACAGAAGTCTTAGATATGAAAAAGACAGAAGGAAAGATAAATATAACACACATTTAATCTCTGTCTGCAGAAGTTGATCAGGGTTTTGTTGCTCAGTCAGGGCCAGCTTATTTATTGCACAAAAGTTTTCTTGAGTGTTGTTTTGAATGTGTTGCTTCAAACATAGCACAGCTTTCCAAAAAGGAAGGCTTCTGGGAGAAGGGTCATCAAGAAGACATTATCAGTCAATCAGAAGTGGAATTTGGTCTCACTGTGGAAGTAAGTTAACAAGGGTGGAAATTTTATATTCCCAAATCTGGACTTCCTTCCAACATCTGAGAGACAGAGAAGTAGGTTGCGATAACAATGATGTTATTCATAATAATGGTATTTGTTTAACAAAATGCTGAAAACACATATTCTGTTGTGGAAAAACAGGGTATTATTTTGAGAAAGATGCTATTTTGTTGGCATCCAACTGGGTAGGTGAAGTGGGCACAAGGGCAAGGAGTATCAGCTGAAAGGTCAGAATCCAAAGGCGAGTTGTCTACACAATGAGTACAAAGACTGATTTTTTTAAACTATAATTTTTATCTTAAAAGTAATCATTTAGTCATGCATTGTGGCTACTTTTATATCATTAGCTTGGAAAATACATTTAGAAATGTTTTGTCTTAGTTTATTATCAGTGACCTTTTATGTCTGCTTAGCCTGTATGTTAATTACAATAAGTGTAGCAAGCATGCCACTAAAAGCACATAACAAGTACAGAAGATTTTAATTAAAACACAATAAAACACATCAACAAATGAAAGAAAGCAAACATGTCATTACACATGCACTACTCTCAGCAAGATACCATCATCAGCCTTTCTAAGAGCCCTGATTGTTGTTTGTGCTCGTCCTTTCTGATTGTTTAGACCTCCAGCCAGCAGGCTGCGTCAGACAATGACAAGTGATGGATGATGATGCTCTATCGATTGAAACATTTCCCAGATTAATGAGAGCCCTGATGGAAAGCAAAAGACCATTCACGCCTGCTGCTCGTAAACAAGGCAGTTGGGATCTTTGGATTCTCCCTCCACTTTACTTGAGTCGGGCCTAAATCAAACTATGTTACGTGCAGCTTTAATATGATGTTAGGATACATTAGCACATGTGCACCCACTTTAAAATGGGGGTGTATGTTTGCATAAAATATTCAGGAGTATCTTTAAATTGAGTGGCATGTGGACATTTGTTTGAACACACTGACTAGAAAAATAAAAAATTGTTTCATGCAATTTTACCAACAAAACATGGACAACCTCTTTCCAACTGCAACATCCCCTTATTTGACACTCTTTGTTTTGTATCAGGTAGAAGGCTTTTAACTGTTCTCAGAAATCCAAGTGTGTTAGTCTTCTATGTAGAAAACTGCACACTTAAAATGGTATCTGCTCCTGTTTCTTCTTAATAGGATTGCCTTTGTCTCAGTTGGCTGCTGCTCAATTCTAACAAACATGAAGTTAAGCATCTGTTCATAATTGCAGAGTTGAAAACATGTTTGTTTGAATCTGTAACTCAGAGTTACGCAGTCTAGAATTGTCTGGAAAATTAAAAAACTATCCTTACCCAATTTTTCAAATCAATCCATCCATCCATCCATCCATCCATCCATCCATCCATCCATCCATTTATCCATCCATCCATCCATCCATCCATCCAAATCTGGGTTGAATGTGTTTAGGCTATAGCGTAGAAAAGAAAGCACTATGAGCAACTTTTGTTATTTTTTGCAGACACCTGTTTAAGTGATTTTTGAGGAAAAAATAACAGCAGCTAAACACTGTGACCGATAAGACTAAAACCGTCCCACCACTGGGTTATTTATGTTATACATTCTGCAGTGAAACTTGCTTTGTTGCACTGCGTAAACCTTTGTGAATTTAAACAAACAGGAGGTCAGTTTGACAGCACCACTTTTTGCTCTCACAGCTTGATTAAAAAATTAAATTACATTTTCTAAGCAGTGGTTTAAGGGATTTACTGCAAGCACTGACATCTAGCTGAGCTGAACTTCACAATATGATTAAAATAAAAAGCTGCCTTGTCTCTCTCTAAAGCCAGCAAAATCTTCAATTATATCTGCATTTCCCAAACGGCAGCGACAATTCAATGTGTGATCTAATTACACTCCCACTAAACAAAAGGAAACAAAGTCTAACACCCTCTGACACCTTCCAGACACCCAAAGGGAAAGAAGACCAACAGAGTAGATAAATTGTTTGGCTTGTGAGGCAGCTTTTTGTCTCTTTGCTCTTTTCTCTGACTCCTAAATCTTTGGACATAAGTGATCTGGCTACATAGAATTATCAAAAGGGTTTATCAAAAGAAAAAGAGTGAAACAAAGATAAGGAAGGAGAGAGAGAGAGAAAGAGGCTGTTGGTGGTGAAAATCTCATAGAATTAGGTTTCATTCTGGGACGTCCAAAGGCCATGGCAATATTATCTGTTTACTCCCAGACCTTGGTGTTACTGCAGGCAAGGGACATGGAGAGTAAAGACGATCGCTACAGAATGCACATGCTATGCATGCAAAGAGGGATAAGCTACAAGCTCCTATTTATACTGTTGCGGGATCGCTTGAATGAGCAATAGTGGGGATAATAAAATGTCAACACAGGAACTGTTAGAATGATAGCAGTGACGCATTGAATGCATGAGCACTAAGCTGTTGCTCCAGGCAGTTAAATAAGTCATTGAGCTCTTAAATAGTTTTCGGTTTTGTGTCAATAAGGTAAAAGCTTTTAAAACATTTTTTGTTGTTAGTCTAAGTACACATTAAGAAAAGCTGTTATTTCTCTCTATTTATCTAAGTTAGAAAAGCTGTTATAAGTGCATTTGAATGCATTGTTAAAGTTATCTACATAACTACTTTAAAACACTAAAAGTATTAAAATCCCTTGAATATTTTTAAGTTTGCTTTATCACATGTTAAAACTATGAAAATTTTAACAAGGATTTTTAGTCAGTCCAAGTCAACTTAAATAAATGCTAGTGTTTTGACTAAAACAATCCAACAGTGATTGACTAAGCAGTTTATTTTTTAGAGTCCGGTCCAAAGACGACAACTTCTGTCTAGTCTGAATTTAGAAGCAAAAAATTTGAAGTCATCCAAGTTTTTATGTCTTCAAGACATGCTTGTAGTCTATCTAACTGGTTGGGCTCATCAGGATTTATGGATAAGTAAAGCAGAGTATCATCAGTGTAACAGTGAATATTTATCCTATGCTGCCTGATAATTTTACCTATTGGAAGCATATATATAGTAAAGAGAATTGGCCCAAGTACTGAACCCTGTGGTACTCCACAATTAACCCTG
>JAHUTJ010067118.1:0-18263 GCA_036250325.1 Characodon lateralis
CCCAGGACACGCTGGAGGGACTATGTCTCTCGGCTGGCCTGGGAATGCCTTGGGCTCCACCCGGAGGAGCTGGAGGAGGTGTCTGGGGAGAGGGACGTCTGGGCGTCTCTGCTGAGTCTGCTGCCCCCGTGACCCGGTCCCGGTCCTAAGCGGAAGACGACGAGTACGAGTATAGTAAATTCAATTCACCATATAGAGAGATTCAGTCAATTGCATAAATGCCAATTACAATGCAAGCAGTCAGTCAGTCATTTTCTATACCGCTTCTTCCATGTTCTGTTTGTTGTGCTTGGGTACGCAACCTGCTTGATGACTAAAATATGCAAGAAATAAATGCAGAAGACGGTTCTTATGCATCTGTGCTTATCCGGGGGCAGCAGTCTCAGTAGAGACACCCAGACTTCCCTCTCCCTAGACACTTCTTCGAGCTCTTCTGGGTGGAGCCCTAGGAGTTCCCAGGCCAGCCGGAAGACTTGGTCCCTCCAATCACATATTTTAAACTGTCACATTAAAAATCATATGCAAATTCTGTTAATGTAAAATATGTAATTATAATCCATAGTTGATGTGAGTTTTGTACCTTTTAAAATCCGAACGCTGAAATGTGCACACACCTTTGACTTGGCATGGCTGCCCAGGTAAACAAAGACTCAAAAAGGGCAAGCTCATTACTATTGAGACACTTTGATTAAATGAGTGGCTCACTGATTAAATGATTACATTTATTTGTCCTATGGAAAAAAGGAGGATAGTGAGAAGGAGAATTAAAATCTCAGATTCAGTTTTGCTCCCATTTTTATTTAGATTTTTTTTTAATTGGGAACCATACCCCCTTGGAGGCAAAGTCATTAGGCCTTATACATAACCATTGCTGCCACATTAAAATCACATTACACAACAACGATAATCATTGCATTCAATTACACATGGTAATAAATACTTGACGCCATCTCCTGTAAATCCATTAGCCTGGGAGACACACACAACACATGCAGCCATTAGAGGATCTCAGTGTTTGGACCCCTGGTTTCCCAGATAGCTCTCAATTGGTCTTATGGATACATCAACTGTTTACATTGTCTGATTGTAGCACATTATGAGGTGATTACAGTAACATTTGGCATAAGTGGGGTATACAGCATTATTGCACTTGCTTTTAATTAGACACAATATAAAAGAGACTTTCTGGGATAAAGCAATAAAAAACTGCTTTAACTTTGGCCAAAAGCTAGAATTTCTACTGCTTCAGTCCACTAATTCCTCAGCAATACATCAAATAAGTCTTATGTACTCCAGTTCCACAGTTTTATGCTACATTACTCTTTGAAACATTTTGAAACTTGCAAGCTGCATCTTTTCAAGACTACTCAGTGTCTTTCGTACACTGTGCATCTATCACTCAAATGACCCAAGATATGAACAAACTTATACCAGACAGGATTTTTGTCTCACTTCATTAACAGGTGACTGAAAGTGTGGTGTGAGGAGCAGGCTAACGCGCTGCAGGTTGCTGTGCAAGTCTTAAAAAAGAAACTGCTAGAACTGGAAGGCCTAACAAGTAGGGGTCTATATAAAAATGTCCTACGTATATGCATATACACAAGCATCCTCAACTTGATGTATTTCATTTCATATCTCTGCTGTCATCCGCTCAATATTTCTCCACCCTCTTGCTTTAACAAAGCCCATTCCACACCTCTCCTGCTCTACCTTTTCGTTAGCTTCAATCTGCTTCTCTCTTTTTCTCCTTCTTGTTTGATGGCAGCCTCACTTGTAATTAACTGTTATGTGGGGGATTGATTGCGGACAGCTTAGCATTGACCAGCTTCATTATGGAGTCCCTTCAAAGTGGGATTCTGGGCCTGCCAATACTCCTGAGTTTATTTCAGTGAGGGGATCAATATTCTGCGCATTAAAAGCTTTATTTGGGCTTTGTCCGCCCCACAAGTACCTTTGCCCTGGCTGCTCTGTGGAGTTTTTAGGTGCCACAAAAAAAAGCCGTTTGGCCTTTCACAGGTGGGTGGATGGAGTGGATCAGTGGTGCATGATGAAAAATATAGCGGGAGTGGAATCTTACATTACATTCAGTCCCTTGAAAAAGCATTCATGGTCATGTTGTAGATTAAAAAAATTCAGTGTATAATGGTTTATTATGATGCTTCACCCAACATTTGCAGCTTCAACTATTGCGAGAAGGCTTTATGATGAGAAATACTATCTCTCTAATTCTCTGCCCTAATTCATTCCTGGGTTAAGGTCAGAACTCAATTTTTTTCTCACCAAACTCATGGCACATCCATGTAGTTATAGACCTTGCTTTGTGCACTGGTGCACCGTCATGTTGGAACGGAAAAACTGTTCCCACTAGCAGAAAATTGTCTAAAACGTCTCGGTATGGTAAGGTATTGAGAGCTCATATCACTGGAATAAAGGGACAAAAATTCTGCAGCAGGACTTATTGCAAATTTGGCATCACAGTACAGTGCTGAAATTGCTCAAATCCTGAGAACAATCCATTCTGTCTGCAATGTTTGTTTAAGCATTCAGCATGCCAAGGTGCTTGACTTTATAAACTTGTGGACATGGAAGTGGTTGGAATTCAATGATTTGGGTTGGTGAATAAATACCTTTGGCAATATCGAGTATTTTATTTGGATTTTTTGTGACACACCAACTCAAAGATGTGTATAATTGTGAAGTGGAAGGAAAATGATACACTGTTTTCAAGTCTTTACAGATTGTCTTTGTAATCAGACCCCTCGAGTCTATACTTTGTAGGACCACTTACAGTTCCAAGTTTTTTGGGGTATCTGTCAACCAGCTTTTTAACATTTGAGCCCACCATTTTTTGCGAATAATTTCAAGTTTTTCAGTCTTTCCACAAATACTTGTTAGATTAATGACAGGATGTTGACTGGCCTAGTCTAACACAGAGATAAGCATTGATCTTAACTGTTCCATTGTAGCTGTGGCTGTATGTTTAGGATTCCTGACTAGCTGGAAGAAGAATGTCTGGTTCATTGTTTCTGGCCTCTGACTGTTTCTTTTGCCCCAGGATTGCCCTTAATTTAGTTCCACCCTGCTTTCCATCGACTCAAACGTCGACAAACGTCACTAGTTCTACTGGCAAAAAACATCTCCAACGCATGGTACTGTCCACACCATGTTCCACCATCGAAATGGTTTGTTCAGTATTAGTTTTCAGCTACACATGGAATTTTGCAAGTGCAGGCCAAAAACATTAATTTTGGTGTTATCTAACCAGAGCTCCTTCTTGAACACATTTTTTGTGTCCTCCAAATGGATTTGCAAACTTTAAACGGGAATTATTAGGTATTTCTCTTTACCTGTTTTCCACAAAAACTAGAGTATACGAGTAACAGTTGTCATGTGAAAAAATTCTTCCACTTGAGTTGTGGATCTCCAGAGTTTCCACTGGCCTCCTAGCTGTTTTTGAATGTTTGTATACTAATGTTGGCTAACAACTGTCTGAGGCCTTCACATAACTGCTTTATTTATATTGAGAATAAATTACACACAAGTGGAGACTATTTCCTAATTAGGTTGCTCTGGATTTTATTTAGGGGTATAAGATTTATGTTTGCTATTGTCTTAAACGTATCTCTAAATTTGGAAACTAAGTGCCTAACAACCATGCTAACTTAAAAATCTCATTAAAAGTATGAGGGCAGTGACGTTTGACAATGTGAGAAACTGGCAGACCTAGTGATGATATTTTGAGACAAGCTGTATTTATTTCTAATCAAAATCTTTCAAAGAAGTTTTGATGTCTAACTTAGTCATTAAGGTGTCTGCACATAACTAAGGCAGTGAGTGGGAAGCAAAACTGTTAAAAAACTAAGGGAAAAAAGTCAAGCTAGGTCTCCTATAAATAAAAATTTCTGTTGTCTGAATTTAACACATTACTTCCAATTAATTTTCATATCAACTGGTTGATAAAGTTTGCATTTGTGCATGTTTCCAGAAAACATAAGGACATAAGTTTTAAACAATTTAGATTTTCAAAAGAGATTCTAGACATTTTACTTGGAAAACTAAGTCTAAAATAGTATGTTTGAAGCCTGTTTTCACTTTTACTCACTTTTTCAGTATTCTCAGAGTCCAGTTGTCTAAACTAAATGATATTTGTGTGTTTTTAGATATATTTGGGTTCAAGCTGTGCAAAAGTATGTTTTACGCAAAAGGATGTCCTTTTCCTATCCACATAACTTTTGTGTTTTGTCTTTTGTGTTTAAGCCTTACCAGATTTGTTGCTTAGACTTACTTAACAAAACACATTGTACCAAAAAACCAACACTCACAAACATACTGTGACATATTCTGTTACTACACTTAAAATGTGTAAAAGACGTTTCTCATTCAAATCCCTATTGTTACATCATTGCTTTGAACCCACAAAGGAGGTCTACTCTTCCATATGCCAACCAATACAGCTCCTTGACTACCTCACATGACCACACAGAGATTTAGGAATGGCTGGCTGACTTCCACCCCTCCACCACTCCATTAAAAAGAAAATTACATCAGGACAGAATAAATGCATTTCATTCCCAAACTGAAGTGTTTTGTGAAGGTTGCTGAAGTAGACTGGTAGACCTCTTGTATCTGATTCCCCTCAGATAAGGTTTGCATGAATTGATTCATGCAACTTGAGTTTTAAAAAGAAAAGCTGATTTTAAAGAGAAAAATTCAGATTTTTTGAAGTGGGTTTCTGTGAAGGTACTCCCTGCAATTATTCCCTTTTTCTGTCACAGGGAGTGTGTAGAAAAGTCCAGGGTTCCTCCGCTGAAAATTATGCAATTTGATTTCACCATTTTCAAGGTCTAGATAAGTGTGGAAGAAAATAGTATGGCATATGGAAAAATATTTGTATTTCTAGACGTATTTCCCTATTCCATTGTCTAAAGGTTTTGACCACCGTATATTGTACCTTCCTATCTCTCTCATGTTCTTCCTTCTTTCCTTTCTTTTTCCTGATTTTTTTTCCCTCAGTAATGGACTAAGAACTAAAAAAGTATTAAATTTATACATGAAATATTTGACACTGAAATTGAGTAAGTCCTCAGAACAGACGAAGGTTAGAAGCTTCCTCCACCAGTGATGTCATGATCTGCAACTGTTTTGTGTTTGTTTGATTGCACTCACCTGATTTCTGTTGTATTTAAGTGTGTGTTTTCTATTTCCTCATTGTTGGGTCTTCTGTTTATCTTCCTGCTGTGCTGGTCTGTTAATCCTTCTGTCATGTTGTTAATCCTGCTGTCCTGTTACTTCTGGTTCCTGAGTTTTCCTTTGTACCCTATAGTCTTTGGTCTTTGTTTTATTAAATGTATCTTTCCACCATGCGCCTGCTGATGATCTGCTGCCCCATTGGTCCTTCACAACCTTAAACTATGACACCTTGTTTTTGCTAATTTTAACAATTTAAAACAACTCACCCAGAAAATGTTCATATCATGTGATACAAGGTCAAATTTGCCAATACTGATGATGTAAACACTCACAAAAGACCGTTATTTAGGTGGTTGCTGATTTACTAACTGAACAACGTCTATGTTATTACACAAATGCGGCCAGCTGTATCAGTTTTCTCGTAATCAGCTCCTACCTGTGAGTCCGATCAACATTTGCCAAGAGCATTGTCAACCTTTGGATATTGTGAGAGGCTGTTATTCAACATCAAAGACAGTGTGTTCCTGTGTTTTTTTCAGGAATCGTAATTATTTCAGTGGACTCACAATCAGCTGAACAGATGGATCAAAACAGTCTCTAAGAATGTTACAATTAAAACTGACTAAAGTAGCAATGCATACCACAGATAAAAACAAAAATAAAAAAAATTATGTTTAGAATTGCTAAAATCAGTCAATTTAACTAGCTGTCTTCCCCTGCTCTAGTGATTATTCCTTGTAATATATCTCCCTGCTACATGTGAGAGAACTATTACGGAAAACTTCACAGAAACTCCCTTCAAAAACTCCAAGCCATCTATTTGAGGTGAGATGCTGATGCGAGAATCCGAAAACTGCTACCATGCTGACTTCTATGATCTTCTTAGTTATTGAGCACTTAGTTTATCTTCTGCAGTCAATTAAAAAATTGTAATAAAAACCTGGCAAAAAAACTGTTAATCAAACACAGCCAAGATAACACTGCAGAACATTCACAGTCTTACTTATTCTGCTCACACTAACTTTATTCTAAACCTTTTGTTTGAGGTTTAAGTGCACCCACCTGCACACATGTTTATGCACCACGTGCACGCCAGCACTACAAAAGCTAGGCTTTGCCTGACATTATTAGTTTTGCATTTGGGCGCTCTGCCCAGAGTAACAGTATGGATTTTTGCCTTGGTTTCCTATAATTGGATGAGTTAAATTTCTCCATTCATTACATGTGCATCTGAACTCTGGACCTCAGCAGCTCCAGTGTTTTATTAGCACTCTCATCCCCTGATAATAGGGAAGCCTTTCCTTCACACACATTCCCTGAGTCCCAACAAATTAACTCTGTGTTGAGCATCCATGTCAAAGACAAAATATATACAATAGTAATCCATTTAATGCTCTCACATTCTTGTTTTTTGAAAATGTATTGTAGCGATTTGCAGAGTAAACAATTCTATGAATAATGTTGTAAATTTAATTTAGTTTTTGCTCTTTACAACTTCTTGCTGTCCTGTGGAATTGTCCGTTGCAAGAGTGTCTCTACATTTCCTTTGTTTCCCACCGCTTGAACCTGTCACATTACTAAGCCAAACTTTAATGTGTTTTATTTGGATTTTATGTGATACACCAAGACAAAGTAGTACTTTCAAATTTTCTTTCAAATAAACCTCTGAAAAATGTATTGTCTATTAGCATTGTTCCCCTTTTACTCTGATCGTTCCTAGATAAAAGCTTGTACAAGCAGTTTCAGAGGTAATTTAGATTAGATCAGGTGTGTCTGTGAAGATATTTTCAAATCTTACCATACTGTATATTGTCAATAGAATTTAGGTCCGGACATTCACTGGATGATTCTGGCACAAAAATATGCTAATGCTCTGGCTCTATGCTTAGTGTAGTTTTCTTGTTGTAAGGTGAATCTTTACCTCAGTTTCCCTATTTCCTGATGAAAAAAAAAGCATCCCTACAGCTTGATGCTGCAACTACCATATTTCACAGTGGGGATTGGACCAGAGCACATTTTGGTGTGTCTGCCACATGGCTTGTTTTGAACAGCAAACAGGACTTCCTCAAAGGTCAAATTAGTGTAGTGAACGACTAATGGTTATCCTTTCAGCAGATTCTCTTACCTGAGCTATGCATCATTGCACCTCCTCCAGAGTTACCATTGCTATCTTAAATGCATATTTGTCATCGTTTTTAAGGCCAACTTGACCCACATGCAGAGAACACTCAGACAGAGAAGCGTAAACTCAAAGTTTTATTACTCAGTTCAAGGAGGCGGAAGAGCGAAGCAGGCTGGTCGTCAGACTGTAAGGGAAAAGACAGATGAGCTAAGGAAACAGAACGGATTATTCAATTCTTAGATCTATGCTCACTGTTAAGGGGTGATCAATCCGCTGGGGGGGGAGACAGGTGCGAGTCTGGGGCGTGAGCCTGCGCTGACTCGGCTGGAGCGCTCCGTTGGTCCAGATAAGCGAAGGTGGGTGGACAGGTTGCACTGAAACAGTCTGGAGGTTTTGTAAGGGTGGCAGCCAGGCCAAAAACAAAGTCCAGTTTCCACAGACGGTGTGTTCCAGAGAGAGAATCCCAACTCGGCGGCTCAGCTTGAACGGCCTAAGGCGAAGGGGAAAAAACAGACCATTAGTCAAAGCTTACAAGAGATCTTCCAAAATTCAGGAAAGGCTGGCCAGGTGATCACTACCGCAGCAGGCAAAACACTAAGGCGTAGACGTGCTGGCGAGCCACCCTCATATAGTCCTCCATCTGATGAGGCAACGATGTGCACCTGTCAAACCTCCAATCTGCAGCTCTAGCGCCTCTTAGAAGTGAGAGAAGGTTAGTAGCAGGCAGGCAGAAGACAGACTGTGACAGTATTTGATTTATGCTCTCCTTGCTCGGCCTGTGAGTTTACGTGGATGGCCATATCTTGGTCTCCGTTGTGTCTTGTTTGTTTTTCGCATGATACGTTAGAGATGCTCAAAGCTTGGGATACTGTTTAGCCTTATCTGAGATTAAATTACACACAGGTATACTCCACTTACAAATTAAGTGACTTCTGAAGGAACTTGGTGGCACTGGATTTTATTATAGGAGGAAAAGGGGGCTTAATTCACGTTTCAGATTTACATATTAAAAATATATATTTTTTAAAAACTCAAATCCTCCTTTCCATGCTTCACGTGTTTGTGGTTCATGTTTTGTTCTGTTACACAAATACACAAACTTTTTGAGTATTGTAAGATAAAATGTGAAAAAGCTCAAGGCGCTGTAACTACATTTTCAGATTTGTAAACTAAACATAAACACAGAGCATAGTTATACAGGTACTGTCTGAGTTGGCCTTGTGTAACATTGCTGTGATCATTTTGGCTGAGAGAAGATGAAACACATGAAGGAAGTCACAGATATGATCACCACGGTTCAGTGGGACACAGGTGAATTACATCTTCTGGTTTCTAATCCCTGCGGCTGCAGCGACAGGCTTTGCATGCCAACCCTGGTCATGTATATTTCATGGGAGCATGTATTTTTAACACCGCCATTTATACCATATGTGGATATGATGTATGGGTACTGACAACAGTCCTCGACATTATATGCACAATTACTCTTTGGCCCTGCAGTAAATTTTCAGATTCACTGGTAGTATACAAAAAAATATGAAATGTGTCTGAGGGGACTTGAGTTTGGTATAAGGTCAAAGCCATTGTGGACTTAATCTGTGACTTTATACAAATAGCCCAGACTAAGAATCCATTTGTCAATGAATAATTTACAAAGATAATGTATGCAACAACAAATGTCCCCACACAGCAGAGTAAGGCACCAGAATCAAGACAGAAAGACTTTTCTTTGTTCTCCTGCAATCCTGGCTTTCACATTTAGATCTTCCGCATTCCTAAGGGCCCAGGTGACACCTTATTGATCACAACCATCTTTCAAGGCCAGGAACTTAAAGCCTCATGTGGCAATTTCAATGACCTTTGGAGACAGTAATGTCGTTAGCAATTGTTCTCTGAGGACCTGATGAACAAGTATCTGTCTGGCTGCAGGCTTTTGGATAAGAGTTTCTGACAGCTGCAGAACAATGTTAATGTATGCTCTTTTGCTGGAGCTAATGTGTAATCAGCTCAGCACTCAGCTGTTAAAACTTTACTACAGTAATGTATGCAAATATGAATTCCATTTATTTCCCACCAGGTCCCAACAGGCAGGCTTTAAAGCTGCAAACTGTCTTACATCACAAATTACTTTGCTGGCACCTAATGCATTTTACACCCCTCAATCCTGGTGTTCCACACTAATTAGTTGGACTTGCCAGCGTGCATGTTTTCGTCATTATTTGGTAACATCAAAATCTTTTTTTCCATGAGACAAATGTGCAACCCCAAACTCCTCACGGGTCCCCCAAACCTACCATGAGCTCACAGTCTTTCCACAGAGCAGGTGAAGCAATTTGAAGGTTTTGGATCACAAAGGCTGTAAAAGAGTTTTCATAAGTAATTACATTCCTTTCAAGCTAAACCAAACTAATCAGAATTTCACAAGCCCTCTGTACTTTTGTCATTAAAGCAATGGTGCCTCTAAGGATTGTTATACATCCAAATAAAGATATTAAATGGAACAAAAGTGTCATTGTTGGCCAAGAATAAAACCACAGGTAGCGCTCTATATATAATGTCTCTCCAATGTTGTAAAACCTGTCTTGGATATCTTTCTGGACACATCATAAAGGTTTGTAGCACAAGAAGAAGTGTGATAAATTGAATACAGTGTAACAGCATTTTTCATACTTTGTCACAAGCTCCAACCATAAAACTCTTTTCTGCTGGGACAGTAATATGACATTTGCTTGCTGTAGGTGAAAGAAGTGCAGGATACATTTGTATTAAGCCCCCTTTACTCTGAACACCCCCCAATAAAACTTACCAACCAGTTGCCTTAAGAGATCAACTAGATTAGATGGAGACCATCTGTAGATTGGGAGGAGTAGCAATAAGAAAGTCATTGTTGAAAAAACCATAGAAGTCCAATTTGGCCATGTGAGGCACAGCTAACATGTGAAGGAAGGTGCTGTGGTCAGTTAAGGTAAAAATGTAAACTGTTTGGTCAACATGTTGAATGCTATGCGTGGTGAAAATTGTGCACACCCTGACAACACCATCCTCATAGTGAACAATGGTTGTACAATTGCAGCAAAAGATGGTTCTAGAAAGCACTGACTGGGGATACATACATATGCATGCCAAGATTCTGAAGTTTTCCTGTAATAGGTTTTGAAACTGATGTATCATTTTCCAAATCACAATTATGTGCTACTTTGTGTTGGTCCATCACACAGAATCTTGGTAAAATATATTACAAATAAAAACAAGGAGGTATTCAGGAGATGTGAATACTTTTGCAAAGCACTCTGCTTTGCCTATTATACTTTATAGGTTCATTTTAAGAGATTGCTTTCATCTTTTTACAGAGCTTTTCCTGCCAGAATAAACTTTGAAAATGTGTAGAACATCCAGTTTTTTGCATTCCTCACTGATTCTAATCTGAAATAAATCACTGCTCCAAGAACAGTATTTCCATGTAAAGATAATTGTTTTTTTTTTTTTTTTATATTTCAAATGTCAAACATTGCCTGTGAACTTAAAATGGTACCTGTAAAACTTTGTAATTTATTCCTTCAAAAACTTCAAAGTCAGTTGCTTTAAATCTCATTAGTTACAGTGGATTATAGTTGTGTCAAATTGCCATTGCAAAAAATACATTAACATCTCAGTTATATTTTTGGCAAAATGCAACTGAGCAAAATTTATGCTCAGCTTTTTAGCTTATGATTATGTATACATGTATTAGCGTCAGGTTGTGCTAGAAACAAAGCAGTTATTCCAATCATAAAGGTGATTATTTCTTTTTTACAACTTTTACCATATGCACAGAATTTGGGCAATACACAAGTGCATATCTTGGATATATTGCATGGCAATATGATTTTTTTTTTGTGATTATTGCTGTTCAGTTTCTTTTTGTTGTAACAGCTGTTGTTCAAAGTTTATTTTTACCTTTCAACAAGAGCTTTGAAGCCTCAGAAAGATCAGGCTGAGATTTTTAAATAAATATGATTCAAAACACTCCTTGATCAGATGCTTCTCTGACAACTGAGAAAACTAACAGCGAAGACCAATTATTGGTTTAATGATGCCTTGTTTGATTCACAGAAACAAGAAGCTGAGGATGTAATGAATATTCACCAAAAAAAGAAGAAAAACATGGCTGATGGATTCATTGTATGAGAAATCAAGAGCTGATTCATATGCTGACCTTGGAGATGCTGCAGATGTCAGGATGTCTTACAAATTCTCATTGGCATTCATCGTATACCACCAACAGTACACATGCGATATGTGATGAGAATGGAAAAAATACAATATCGATAACTGAAATATGCCTCTGTGCATCTGTGTGTGTATTTGCTTCTGCTTATTTGAATTAATGGCTGCACATGCTACACTGCAGTAAACACTGAAATACTTTGAACTGTTTTCTGTGAGCAATACTACTTGAACAAACAAACAATCTAAAAACAGGCTCAAATGTGAATATATTTTCAGCCATAAGCATATTTAATAAAATCTAATTATCAGAATAATATAATTATCTTGGTTCTGTGAACGTGCTATTGAGAAGCTTTAGAAATGCTCTGTTAATTTTATTAAGCAAAGATATGTTACTTGCTGCAGCAAAGCTTTGTGGTTAATTTCAAGTCAGTTTACAGAGTTTTGTGCAATTAGTAAACAGACTTAACACCTCATCACAACATTGTATGTTCAGCTTGCATGTCTGAGCAGGGCTCCAGTGTCACCTTTCTATGAATATGACTTTGGAGCATATTTAATGTGATTTTCAGCTAAGCTGGGCACATAACTGTATTTTGCACATTTCCAAACAACTGACCTCAGCAACTTAGACACAATAAACATGGCACATGGGCACCACTGTAACAGCATTTCTATAAATGCTATGCAAATGTTGCAGCAAGATCTAATAATGTAGACTAATCTACTTTCATTATAGCACATTTAAGAAAACACACGATGGAGACATAGGTAGCCCAACATATATAGAATACATAATAAACAATAGAGAGCAAACAATCCTAATGCAGAGTTTTAAGCCAAGAAGTAAAGATAATATTTAAGAGATATTTAAAAATTAAAAGTTTAACAGTTCTTGAGCCAGCACTGAGAAACTCAGTCACCTCCTGATTGTTGCCTTGTTTTAGGAACAACAAGTAGAGAAGATTTATCAGCGAACCTTAGAGCCCAAGAAGGTGTACAAAACTCTGACAGGTTTAAGAGGAATTAGTGCTAATCCGTTTAAAGACTTAAAAACTAAAAGTAAAGTTTTAAAATTAATCCTAAAACAAACAAGGACCCAAATGGAGAGAGACCAAATGAGGTAGGATTTGATCATGTTTCATGTTGTGGTTATTATAACATTATTTAATCATGTTTTACTATGCAGACTCTCAGTCTACACAGACAAAGAATCACTCACTGCTGCATTCCAAATGCTTGGAGTGGCTGACATAAACTAAACAGTATTTTGAGCATTGACTTTAGCTAAAGATGGTTAAGGAATTATTAAGAATGAAACAAATAAACAAACAGTGATGTATTGGCAAAAGAAAGTTACTGTGTCCATACAGACTGGTAGGCTGGATATTTTCCAACCTTCATCATAATATGCACGCACTACATAAAAAAGGGTCATACATCATAGGCATACTTCAGGACTTGCTGTTTCCCAAAAGATTTATTTTTCTCTTTATATTTAATCAGCTTCTTAGATATGCTAACCTATGTGGCAACATATAGTAGAAAAGAAGAATAAGATCCTTTTTGTTTTTCCTCTTAAAAAACAAAAATCACATGAACTTACGTGCTATTTTCAGATTATGCTACAATGAAGGTAAAATGTGATAGGTGAAAAGGAAGGATATATTTTCTGGACAGCATGCAAAAGTTACTTTTTATACTAATGCACCCTTTTATCTACCCAGGTAAAATAAAGTGTAAGTTGTCAGATTTTGTATTCCAGTAGGTTTGTGTAAAGAAGGGCAGTAATTTTTACCTAAAGAAAAAAGTTTGCAAGTTCTTAGTTTTTTTTTTTTACTTTCTCCTTCTGTCACAGTCTGACAAATAAGTGAAGGGCAGCTAAGGGCAGAGACCCCTTGTAGGCAACAGCTTACATTTGATAGAAACTACCCAGCTTCTTTGACAGATCTGAATTTACCTCATGACATATGTGACTCAGCAACAGACCAGAATTGGAATCCAAATGTCTTGACATTTAATTGCCACTTGTAGGTCACTGGCAATCCAAAGATCCTGCAGTAGATCAGATCATCAAAGCGCTGACAGATTCCCAGCTTCTCTCTCTTTCTCCTGGCACCTGATGTCGGTGCGAGGTTGCTGTGCAGGCAGTGATGACCTGGTCAATAATCAGTAATAAAGATGGTGTGCTGAGCATGATTGTAGAATGATTGGTCTGTCGATAGTGCATCGAGCCGACACACCGAGAACCAGACAGATGCACATTTTGGAAGCAACTGAAAGGCAGCACAGCACGGTTTAAAATATGGGAGTTATATTAGGACAATAACAACACCAAAGCACTCAAGCATTGAGCTTATAGACCAGGGCTCTGTATACATCTGTTTGAGCTTTTTATTATAAATGTTTCATTTCAAAAAGCTAATTTCAATGCATGATAAAAATATGCTGGGTAAGTACAACATGCAGTTTTCAAATGATGATTTCAGTTATTAAGGGAAACAAGCCAATCCAAACCAGACGGAATTGCCCCTAAATCTAATAACAGTGTGTGCCACCCTTGGTTGCAACAATTTCCATCAAGCATTTGCTATAACTGGATATGCATATTTTAAATCACAGTGGCAGAACTTTGGTCCACTCTTCTTAGTAGAATTATTTTATTTCAGAGGGTTTCTTTAAGCATGAATTACCTGTTTAATGTCATGCCTCAGCATCTCAGTTGTATTTAAGTCCAGAATTTAACTGGGCCACTCCATAACTTAAATTGTTTTGTAGGCCATTCAGAGCTGGATTTGTGTGTGTGCTTCAGATCACTATTGTCCAGCATTACTCATTAGGGTTGAAGTTAAGCTCACAATCTAATCTAACTTTTCATCAGGATATTTTTACAACGTGCCAAATTCATGGTTGCATCAATTAAGGCAAGTCCTCCAGGTCCTGAGGAAGCAAATCATGATTTTTTTTTTTTCTAAAATGGCATGTTGGTTTACACAAGATGTACAGTTAAGCCAAAAATTATTTCTGCTCATGGCAGATTTAGATTTACAGAAAGTTTAATTCTCTTAAGAAGTTTGTTTTTGATATCAAAATTAAAGGCATCTCTCAAAAGATAATCAAATAGGTTGCAGCACATTGCCGACATACGGAGGCCTCAGTCCTCGACACAGTCATCAGAGTATCTGATTTAAATGTGTGACAGACCTCTGTTGGTGTACGCAACAACTCTTGTTTCTCCCCTCGTGCTCCTGGTACAACACTGCACCTAGGCTGGTAGAGCTGCAAAACAGCAATGGTTCTTTTAAGCTTAGGTAGTGCTGAGGCCTCAGTCCTCGACACAGTCATCCCGGGTTGTAGTACTGACCCCAGAAGCCATGCTGCATGTCTTCCCCCTCTCTCCCTCTCTGCCTACTTTGCAAAAATAACAAAAATAAGGCCACTAGTGCTGTTACAAAAATAAAAGATAACAAAACATTGTAAAGAAGTATCTTGCTTGAAAAACTGGTTTTTATTTAAATTTTGTTAAAACTGCCATTATATGCTCCCAACATATCTAAAAGTGTACAATTAAAGCGTTTGACAGGATTTCTGCAAGGATGGTGAGGAGTGGTTCTGGTTTTGATGAGTCCAGCCGTTTGAGGAAGTCCATGCATAGTTTAGTAATGGAGCAGCTCTTTCCGGTTGTGATTTTCTCTTCACACATCTCTCACAGGCCTTGATTTTGTCGTATACATCTGCTGTCTTCTGAGGCCAGAAAAACCTAGACCTAATGAGACTGAGTGTTCTTTCAATGCCTAAATGGCCCATTTGGTCATGGAACTGGACAAGGACCTCAGGCCAACATTCCTCGGGCAACACAAGCTAGTAGGGTGGTTCAACCCCAACGTTTCTCTTCCTCACGAGAACATCCTTGTGTAGCTCCAAGCGTCTCAATTCTCACAGGACTAAAGGTAGGTCAGGAAGCTCTTCCCTCAGAGAAGTGCTTGGAGTTTCTCTTAGTTCCAACTGGCCGATGACGTGTTGAATGACTGCATCAGCCCACTGTTTGGCAGCAACCTTGGCATCTGAAAAGGAATGAATGACAGGAGATACAAACTGCAGGTCATCCACAAAACTGTCTGGCAGACTGTCAGCATCGATGGAGAAAGTTTGGACAAGAGCAGCCACATGGTCTTTTTCAGACGAACTTTACATCAGTTATCAGTCACACATGTGACCTGGACTATGTGCTGGTTTATTGCAACACAGGCAGGATCCTCAAGGTGTTGCTGGGTAAACTTCATGATTCTCTCATGTCTCCATGTGGTCGTTGAAAAAGTCCATCCGCTTTGGGATTTTGTAGATGATCAAAGGGTACGTCAAAGGGTTAGTATCCGTCAACACAGTAAACTCTGTTCCGTACAGGTAGTCACTGAATTTTTCGGTTACTGTCCACTTGAGCACCAAAAACTCCAGTTTGTGGGCAGACTATCTGATTTAAATGTGTGACAGACCTCTGTTGGCGTATGCAACAACTCTGTTTCTCCCCTCGTGCTCCTGGTACAACACTGCACCTAGGCTGGTAGAGCTGCAAAAGAGTAATGGTTCTTTTAAGCTTAGGTAGTGCTGAGGTTTTATAGACTGCTTCAACTTCGTCTGGCTAGGTGGATATTCTGATGTTAGCTCGTTCAAAGGTTTAACAATTGTTGAGTAGCCCTGTACAAACCGGCAGTAAGATCCTGCAAATCCAAGAAACAACCAAAGCAACTTGAGGTTTCGTGGTACGGGCCAGGTTTTGAGCGTGGCGATCTTATCCAGGACATTCTCCACACCATTTCTTGACATCACATGTTCGAGGTAACAAACAGAAGTTTGAAAAAAGACACATTTCTCAACAGATAGCTTCAAGCAAAACTCTTTCAATCGATGAAGCACTTTCATTAATTGCTCCTAGTGCTCTTCCAGCATTAGAACAAATACAATAAGGTCATCAATGAAAACAAGTACCTCTTTCAGGTTCATGTTCCCCATGCATTTCTCCATGAAACATTGGAATGTGCTGGGGGCATTGGCTACTCCCTGCGGCATGTGATTAAACTCCCAAAATCCTACCGGGCAGACAATGGCAGTTTTTGTTCTTGTCCAACTCCTCAATCTCAATTCGATAATAGCCAGGTGTCAGATCCAAAACAGAGAATCACTCTGAGTTTAAAAAAAGTTAAATCACATAAATTAAAGTTGTGGTATTAGGGCATATTTTTGCATGGAGACTAGGATAAATAATTAAATGTAGTTAAACTCGCACTAGAATTCCTCAGAAAAAAAGAGAATAATATATTCTTGATGAGATGTTTGTAATGACATAATGATGTGGATCTGACTTGGCTCCTAGGTTGTGAAAAAGCAAACTGGTTCATAGAAACAGTTTTAGGAATTGGAACCTCCATGATATAAAAACCCTGTCTGTGGTTTGCTGGAGTCCCAAGGCCAGGGTATAGTTTTGTAAAACTTCCTGGATTGATAGATCTCAATGAATTTCTTTCTCATTGGACTCTTTAGCCTACTTCATGTTGTAAGATATGTTACATTTAACTGATTTCTTGAATCCACAGGTTTGGCTATAGTAAGGCCTGAGTGTGGCTTGCAGATCTGAACAAAAAATGTGCTTATCCAATGTTAATTTATTATTAACTGGGGGCAATTATATTTAAGACCAGATTAGTTTATTTTTTCTCTTTTTTACTCTTAACACATCAAGCATTTTAAAACTGCATTTTGTTATAAACTTAGGTTATTTTTATCTGATATTTGAATTTGTTTGACAAATGTCAAAGAAAAATAGAAGACACATGTAAGTGGCCATTTTTTGTTTTTTTGCTGTACTCTGTAGACTTAAGGAAAATAAGCTAAACTAAATAGTTCAATAAACAATTCTGTGCCACTGACAGCTACCACAGAAATATTGAAGAAACAGTTGACACCAAAAACAAAAACAATCTGTGTATCAGAACGATATGTCAAATCATCTATCAGGCTTTTGATTTGATCTCTTGCATGAAATACATTTTAGTGATGATTGGATCTACTGGAGTTAAGAATATGTATAAAAATATCACCTGAATTTTGTAAACTACATAAAATCATTTTCCTAGAAGAAAAGTGTCACATTAGTTCAGCTTATCAGGACATTTATGGCAATCAAACAAAGAACACAGACGTCTCGTCCTAACAGCAAATGATCATTCAACTGCCAATCAAATGAGTCACCCTGCCATTTGGGTTCTTTAGATCACAAGGAAAACATGGACATTAAGTGTAAACTAATCTAACCTATCCAGTCAAAGCTTTTATAGAAGTATAAACTATAGATCAAAATTTAATTCTTCTTAAAGCTTGTTGTGGAAAAAAATTAATGATCCAAGCACTGTCGTGGCTGTTTTTCAATTCTATTACAGGTGCAGTCTAGAAGGCAACCTTCAGAGTGGGAAAAGAGAGAATCTATCCAACACATAGTTCATAAGTTTAACATAACCCCTAAACTTAGGACAGTCTTATCACTTTATAAGGCAAAGGTCAAACAGTCATCAGACAGTAGCCAGAAACAACATTTTCTACTGCAAGAGTAAATGAGGAACTGTACATACAGTACAGACCAAAGGTTTGGACACACCTTCTCATTCAAAGAGTTTTCTTTATTTTCATGACTATGAATATTGTAGCTTCACACTGAAGGCATCAAAACTATGAATTAACACATGTGGAA
>JAHUTJ010067119.1:0-18252 GCA_036250325.1 Characodon lateralis
GGGAGTACTCTGCCAGTTAATCTTTTCACATCCCTACAGTCCTCAGTATTTTCTGCTTCATCACACTCAAGGCCAAGTTTGCGCAACAACAATTCTGCAGGCCACACAATGTCTCATACTAACACAAGTTATACATTTTACTTCCCACCCTGGTTATGAACATAATAATAATAATGCACACACATAATATATTTCTACAGTGATTACTCCTGTTACAGGTTCTTAATTTTGGGGTTCAACTAGTTAACTAAGATCCTATTTGCAGTTCCTATGCACACATTATTTTAACTATGTTAGACTATGATCAACTAAACCTGTTCACTAATTAGACCAAATTCAACTACTCTGCAGCTCCCCCAAAGAGCCTCCTCCTGCCCCACAACTAGTTCACACCCTCTAAGGACAAGCGTCCCTGTCTGTGTGACCCATAATCCATGTGCCGTCAGAGAGGACCCCTAGGTAAGCTCAGGTCCTTCCGTCAAAAAACCCACCCATCCTAAAAGGCAAGAGAAAACATCTGGATTGCCTCAGAGAAATCTTATTCTTAGCCAATCTGAATGAGAGATCCCCGTTTTGAATATAATAAGTGTCATTATCATCTATTTAAAGGACCATTAATGCCAGTCAGGTCCTGGTTTATCATTCCTATGACCAACATCTTTGTAACGGAGAACATTGGTCATGTCAAACCTCTGGAGCTGAATATCACAACTTGCATGTATAAATGGATTAACATGATTCAGAACATTCCTACAGATGATCACATCCAAAGATTAAAACCAATTAAACCAATTAAAATGTTAACATAGAAATATGGCAACACATCCATTAAGTCCTTTGTTGTGTCCTCATATGGGCTCTGTACTCAGAGCAATTCCACGTCTCCTAGGTTAGTCTGTTGCAACTTTATTGTTCTGCCATCACATTAGTTCTGATTTAGGGTCCCCAAGCACTCTCCCTAAGTCTGCGCGCAAAGGAAAGAGGGGTCCCCGAACTAATAACTCTTTTTAAAACAATTCTGACATGTTTACAAAGGGTTAGAAAGGATTTTCATAGCTTCATAGCCTAGGCCAAAATAACAAACAACTCAGGCCTATCCTTCATGAAGACACCTTTCTTGACCAAAAGAACCTCAAAAACAGAAAGAAATGCCAATATGACCATCAAACAAAAATCAAACCCAAGACATTTACCAAAAGTAATTTACAAGATAAACATATATTATAAACTCTGTCTCAGCTCCCAAGCATTTTCGATAAATGTTTCTAAAACAAAAGTCTCTTCATTAAATAGCCACCTTCAGACAATCAGAACAAATCAGGATTTTTTCAGTTGCATTTTCTTAAATAAAATACTTCTCAAATCAAAATATAAAGGACAATAAAATCTAAAATTAAATTCATGCTCAACAACATTAAGTTCACAGAATGCACTCAAAGCTGGTCTTCGGAAAGCCCCTTTGAATCTGCCCACTTGAATCGCCAGTTCAGAGCACCAGTTCTTAACTGCGCAAACAATGACCTTTGTCTTCTTTTCATATTTAACTTTACATATAATTCCGTTTGAGACACATCTTTAATTTGAACACAAGTTCTAAGTTTAGGTTTCTTACAAATGTCCCGCACCCACTGATCTTTATACTTCTTAAAGACCCCTAACTATATTCCGATCACAACATAAATTATTCCTGTAAATAAAACTTAAATCACAAAGAGAAAGTATTTTAACAATCACTTTAAACCAGGGGTAACTGTGAGCTCGTTCCCAATTAAAAATCTTCTTGGTCAGCCTTTACTCCGACATGAGAACAGGACATAATTTCATTTTTATTAGAATATAGACCCCAAGGCTTTTCCTGCTCAGTTTGACAGAACTTGTATTCCCTCAGTAAAGTCAATATTTCATTAAAAACAAAACCAAGATATTTATTAGAGTGTTGGAGTCATCCATTTTGGTTGCACAGTTTGACATGCGCATCTCAATCGACATCGCAGCTCTGACGTTACCGGGATTATAAATCCGCCGAAAACAAAATTTCGTTGCCATTTTCCACGTGTCTCACGGGACGACGCAACGGAGGCGCATATCTAGAGAGACAAAAGTTCGCAGGCAAACTTTTGATTCACAAGGCCATTCCCAAAAGAGCTTGAAACCTGGAAATCTGTCTGATACAAGAAGGTCAGAAGATTCATACGCCGATCGAAGACCACGGCGACACCCGGCGCAGGTGAAAACCCACAGAGGTTTTATTTCCAAGGAGATGAGTTCCCTCCTTGTTGATTCAGTTGACTAAACGGTTCTTCATATCTTCCCCTCCTGGACGGATGAGAAGTTCACCGTTTTTTTTTTTCCTTGAGGTGATCAAGGACACGTGATCCCCCTCCCCCCTCCTTTTTTTTCAGACCTGATCAATCGTCAACCAGAGAAGAGAAGAAATTTCATTCTTTTTATATCAAATTGGATAGGTGCATTTAGAGGTCTGGGCAGGATGAGGCATAGTTAAGGTGAGTTAGACTCACCAGTAGTTAATCTAAGGTATCAACCTGTTGCATGCAATACTGATTGGTGTGTTCCATGCTGAGCTGTGTTTTGATTTGCTGCGCAAGCGCTGCTGAATTGTGCGTGTTCATGTTTTGTCCGGCTGATCCCAAATCAGCCAGGAGTTAGGAGTTGGACTCTTAAAAGTTTTTCTCTCGTAAAAGTTTTTCGCCCGACCACTCTTTGTTCCAGTTTTATTACTGGAGATTTTCCACTGAGTTCCCGCCTCAGAGTTTTATGACCCTTTGTCAAGATTTGGGGCGTTCAGGTGGTTGTGGCTAAAGGGGCGTGGCCCCACTGTTTTATCAGCTGATCGCTGCAATCCAGACATCAACACAACAGGAGGATTTCTCTTTCCATTTAACCCAAATTGCATATTTTGTCCATAAAACTGCTGGTATGATCTTCATAGACAATAAATGCGCATATATTTTTATTTTATTATTGTTGTTAGGTAGTCATTTTTCCCCCCCTTTGTGTAGAATAGTGCTTGTTAGTTGTGAAGGTTTTTGGACCAGAATAATGGTATATCAGAATTATTTTGTTTCAATAAATCTTCCTATATATAATTAAGAGAAGCGTTTGTGTTTATTTCGTGCAAGAGTGATTTATTTGTCAAAACAAGGAAGTTCCCCCACCTTTGGTGAAGCGGTTGAATAAACAGTGACATTTTGTGGTTTTGGTTAATAATTTATCAATTATTAATGATGAATAGCTAATTTTTATTATTAAAGAGCTTTGAGCCCATAGTCACTACACCAGAGCACATCTCTGATTTCTATTCGTAAGTAATGATTTTTGGTTAAGAAATTCATTTTTTTCAAATTATGATTTTAAATTATAATTCTTGATAAATATTAATTAATCAATAATCATAATTCTTGCAAGAGCTTCTGAAACATATAGACATTGGTCCATTTTAAATACAGTGGCGATTGCTCTAAGACTGCAAGGAAAGTTCAGCTTCCCCTAAAATGTCAAAACATAAGTGATCAAATATATACTGTTGTGTGTACATGTCATTGACTAAATATGCACTACAACGCACTCAGCTTTTGTTCAGAATCAGCTTCTTATCAGTGGTAATGATGCGGCTTTCCTCTCACTCATTCCAGCTTCACAGTGCTTTTAACAGTGAGTTCAATAGCGAAGCAAAAATGCTGGGCTTTGTCCCGCCCATCGGACGCTCAGCGTCTCTGGGGGTCTATGGGGCAGTGGGCTGGCCTCGGCTGGCCCGGACGCTCAGCTNCACACCGCCCTTTTTTTGCTGACAGGACACTTGTAACTTGTAACTCTATGCGTTACATTAACGCTCAGCTTGGACTCCTGCTTTACTGGCACTGCCATAATTGCACAATGATCACCTGCACTGTTGTACTGCTCTCGCATCCTATACTGCTCTATATTTACTCTCACTCACTTAAAACTGTGCACATATATTTATATTATATTGTAGATATGTTTATACTGTTTAATTTGTATTGTATTCCACCGACTACGTCAAAACAAATTCCTTGTATGTCCAAAATCGTACTTGGCAATAAAGCTTTTCTAATTCTGATTCTGATTCTGATCTACAGTGAAGAAGCAGAAGAAGAATGCCAGGCTCTAGGGAACAGAAGCATGCAGGGAACAGCGCAATGTGTAAAGGTAGAGTGTGCGCACCACATACAGAGGCTATGAGTCATGATGCTAAGAATTTCACTCAAAAAGATTAGAAACAATTACGAAAACAGCAAATGGTGTACCTGTGTTAAGCTGATTTGTACATTGAATGTGGTCTCATTTTACCTTTTATTGTTATTTTAGAGAATACTATTATTCTCTAAAATAATTTCTTCTTTAAATATTCTTGTTGTCAGTGTCAGTTTTTTTTCTCGTACTTTAAATTTTAATTTGTATTTACAACATAATATCTGTTAAAGCGTTCACCTGCTTACAGAAAATGCAACATCTGGGACTTGTATTGTCCCTCTCTTGTAGCACATAGGGACTTAATCCTGTTTACAGTCAGCCAAAAGGACACTGAGTGAATAAAACAACCTTCATTACAGTTTCATCTGGCAATGTATGAAAAACATCTGCTAAAGCTCTTGCAGAAAGTGAATACATTACGTTCTTTCTTTGGACATTTCAAGTCGATCCTCCACTCCTATTTGCCTTACTCAGCATTATGTAACTTACACCTCTTTTCCTCCGTCCTTTAAATATTGATTGTAGATTGTATTTTATGATGCTATTTTATTTAAATGACCTATCAATGCTTAAATTAAAGCCCTGAGTCAATATAGTGCTCAGTAGAACACAAAGAAGCACAATACATCAATTATGGATAAAAAGCATTAAAGGTTCTGTGAGGCGCTTCATATCATTGTCCAACCTATAGAAGTCAATCACTTCTGTTGAAATGTTCTGTATAATCAAAAGGTTTGGGTTCTAATTTATCTCTCCATCATGATGCAGTTCGGTTCACTTAAGGGTAAACAAAGTGCGATTCAATCTGACAGAACAAAGCAACGAAATGATGTCTGCCAATTCTAGTGAATTTTTGTTCTTCATTTGTGGCCCTACTGGCCTTTATTTTGTAAGATGACCAACGGGAAATGGGTTGTAGAGAGAGAGAGGAGAAGACATGCAACAAAGGTCAGTGGGACAGGACTCGAATTCGTGACGGCTGCGTTGAGTACTGTAGCCTCCGTACATGGGTCGCACGCTTTACCCCTGCACCACCGCCACACCCTCTAGTGCACTTTTATAACAAACCTGACTTACAATGACCAATAACAAGGAGACTTGGAGCAAATAATAAAACCTGTCAGTCTGCAGATCTGATTGACACTTGTAACTCAGCGGTGAGCAGCAAAATGTATTTTCTATATCTATAATATATCTTATAGAAACCATAAGACTTAAAATTTGTTTTAACAAAGTTTTGTTCCATACGGTATTGCTTTATTATTTATTAAACATCCAATGCTGCTGGAAACTAATGACAGCACTACTTACGAAAGTTACCTGTTATGACAGTGAGGTAGTTTAGGTGTGCTGAGAATTTTGGTCCTAGGCTCCTATGGTGGAGCTAATAAAAAATAAAAACATAATCACAAAAAAATAAAAAGGCTGCATATCTTTAAGGAAGACGATGGCATCTGTAATTGCATTTAAATGAGCAGAGCTGTTATAAAGAATTGAATGAAAAAAAGTTGATCACTAGTTCTAGGGCTCCTCATCCAAGACAAGTCCTAACCTGAGGCAGGTAAAGCTGGGTTACAGGCAGAACTCTACATTCACAGTATGTTGCTGTCTTATTTGTGTTATAAAGTAAGTTATGGTAATTTATGCTTAAAATGTGTGCCTGTTTTTAAAGTGTCTGACATCAAGTTAGCTTAAAACAAAAGGGGTTTTAAGATAGAATTGTTTTCTTCCAAAGCTAAAATCCAAGGTTGGCTAAAATTTCCCAAAACCTTGCAGGAGAATGTGTTATGGCTTGATGAAATAAATTTGAACCTTTGGCTCCTTACTTCTAAATTACATGTTTGGCACATCAAACAACACTGATGTTCACCAAAAAGACATTACACCCACAGCGAAACATGGTGGTGACAGCTTCATGCTCTGGGTTTACTTTTCTTCAAATGCAACTGAGGTTGGTGAACTTATGAATAGTTTTAAATTGTAGTTAGCTTAGACTAAAAGCCTTTAGCTGTCTACGGGATGCTAAAGAGTCAAGGGAACAAAACAATGACAATGAAATGTGTGTTTTAGAATGGCCCTGCTAGAGTCCAGAACTACTTTAACCAGAAAACCTGTGGCGGTCACTTGACAAGAGATGTCTTGACAATCTGATAGATTTGCATAACATCTCCAACAGAGTTGGCAAATATTACCTAGTCAAGATGTTGCATGCTAATAAAATCCCATGAAAAAGATTGAATGCAAAAACTGACTAGAGAAACTAGATCTCTCTTCGTAAGCGTTTGCTAAATAAAACACTGATTTGCCCCCAGTGGAAAAGATGACACATTTCTTTTAACTGTAGCATTTAACCCTTTAATCAAGCATAGCCCATACTGTATTTTTAGTGCTGTTACTTACAATGATGAGTAGAATGAAGTAGATGAAGTTGTAAAAGGAGTGGGCGTCCATCACATAATACATGATCTCAACCCAGCCCTCCAATGTTATCACCTGGCGAAATAGATAGAGACATTTTCCGAACAAATTCTGTTTAATTTGTCAATTTTTAGAATACAGTAATACAGAACAGTATTCATTAATTTATGAATAGACAACATATATACACTACCGGTCAAAAGTTTTAAATACACTTTCTCACTTAAAGGGTCTCTTTATTTCCATAACTATTTAAAAGGCAGTTTTTCACCAAAGGCAACAAAACTGTGAATGAACACACATGGAATTATGTAGTAAACAATAAGTGTGAAATAACTCTGAACATTTTTATATTTTTACAAAGTAGCCACCCTTTGCTTTGATTACTGCTTAGATCTCTTGGCATTCTCTCCCTTCTCTCTTCATGAGGTGGTCACCTGAAATGGTTTTCCAAAGAGCCTTGAAAGAACTTCCCAGAGGTTCATTGAGGGACAGCCAAAAGCTAATATTTCAGTCATCACAGCAAAGGGCGGTTAGTTTAAGGAATCTAAAATCTAAAATATATTTGAAGTTCTTTTTCAATTTTTTGTTTGCTACATAATTCCTTATGTGTTCATTTACTGTTTTGAGGTCTTCAGTGAGAATCTACGCACAATGTAGATAAACCGGTAGTGATGATGACCGGCTATGATCGGTAGTGCGTATATATATATATATAGAGAGAGAGAGAGACAGACAGACAGACAGACAGACAGACAGACAGACAGACAGACAGACAGACAGACAGACAGACAGACGGACGGACAGGTGTTTTTTTTTTTTTCTTCTTTTTATAAAAAACGGATATACCTGAAAAATGACTATCCAGGCATATACAATGTTGTCAAAGTTGATTGCTCCTTTGTGGGGGTTATTGTTTCCAGTATGGCACCTAGTATAATACTGGTTCCAATTAATGCACAGACCCAGAGCTTCACCAGCACCACTGCCATTAGACAGTGGCTCGGGACTCAGGCCCAAAGATTGTCTGTGCAGAGCATCTTCCTTATCCAGACAACATATGCGTCCTCCTTCCCGCCTCGCTGGCACATCGGAACATGACATAATACCATTATCAGAAGCCAGAGAGCAGATGAAGGGCCGCTCATCATCCTCCTCTGGTCGGTAGTAGGGAGCTGGCAGCGTCATACCAGAAGGTCTGTGAGGAAAAGTAAGGTTATAAATCTAAAGGTTAAGGTTAAAAATACGAATAAGTTGAATGCTGTTAGATCTTTATTCTGCATCACAACTTGTTTTACGGTTTTCAGAGATTCAAGTTAAAAGGGCAAGATTGAGAAAGAAACAAGACGGAAAAATGGTTATGAGACATTTTGCGGGGAGCTTGCTTTCAAGCAATCTCCCCAAAGTATTATAAATAATAAAAAAGTTAAATTGATACTGAAAGTATCACTCTCACTTGGACATGTAAGCATAACCTTTCTTTATATATAAAACAACAATTTTTGACATAAACATTAAAAAAATTAAATAAAACTTTTCAATCATTTATGTAGAAGAACATCCAATGAAAAAAATAGGAGTTTTTTAGAATTTAACCACTATTTTACAACTTTACCTGATCTACTAAAGAGCAAATAAAAACAAGCGAGCACTGTGATCTAAACTGGGGACAGTTTAGCAATGGTCATCCCATCTTCCTTATTTAAGCGTGTGGATCTCATTTGACTTAAGAGTGTTATAGTCGTGCATGTTATCTATTTCAATTTCCCAGTTGTAGTGTTTTCAAAGATATAGTATTTTAATGAGTGCCAAGAGGTCCTCTGTCAGTATGCTAGGAAATCAGGATTTTTACATTGTGTACATTCTGACGCGTTTTGCTCCAGGCCCAAATGAGTTTTGGATTTTAAGAGAAAAATATTGCCATTGGGAAAGCTGTGTGTGGATATCTTTTTAGATTAATACAGTATCTGTCATGTTTGCTATGTTGTGAAGGCCCCAAGTACAGACTAACAGGTAAACTTAGTTCTTTAATAATAAACAAAAGATAACTTACAGGTGAAGAACAGGGCAGACAGGACATGGAGCACAAATGGATTAACAAGCAGAAAAACTAAGACATTGGAGTATGGGGCACTTTAATGGAAGAGCAGGGAACAATGACAAGTCAGCAGCTTAAATACAGAGACTGGTGTAGAAGATGACAAAGTAACCAAATTAACTAATCAGATGAGATGTGGAGTAGCTGAGGCAGAATGAAAGCAGGGAAGCTGAGGGAGGATGACCAATTAATACAAATATGAGCTGAGCTGAGACACAAACAAACTATCAAACCAAAGGTAAAAATCTAACAGAAATAATTACAAATGTACAAAGAACAGAAAATAGGAATAAGCTAAGAAACTATACACAAAGGAATGGACTTTACAGAGCAACACATAGAGAACATAAACAACAGGAAATTGTGAAACAGAGACACAGAAGAAACCAAACAATCTATATATAATGGCAGTATCTAAACACTTGTATATAACTTTTAAATCAAGCTTTATGATTAAATATTGCCTCAGTTATAGGATTTGAAAAGAAAATAATAAATAAGAAAGCTGAAGAAATACTGCTGCAATTAATAAAAAAAATGCAACCCATAACTAAAATGAGTAACAACATTTAGGGAAATCAGGAAGCAAATTGAAATTCAGCATAATTTCACCAGTAGTATCTGGTGTCTATGCGTCACTTCATACCTATTTTGAACAAAGTGTCATTTTGTTCAGTTTTTCTTTTTGTTATTTCAAACTGCAGCTGAAATATTATGAGGAAAATGTGGAAGAGTTATGGAGCATTTTTATCTGAACTCATTAATTTACTCTCCTTGTCTTTTTTCAGTCTGTCCCTTCCAATTATTGCACCCGACATCCTTACTCCAGAATTTTCCAACTTCCCAATCCTCTCTGCTTTTTGTTGATTTTTGTCTTTTATTTGATTTTTGATTCTTTTGATCTAATGCCTTCTTCTTCTGCCAACAGCAGGGCAGATAATAAAATATTAGAGTACCTCAGCTATATGCTTCAGGAATTCCAACAGCACAGAAGCATGCCATAATCAATACTAGGACTGTTCGTTCAGTGCTTTGAGACGTCCTATAAAGACTAGCTTAAAACGTTTTAAAAAGCATGCATTGCAGTCACATCGCAGAGACTACTACACAATGGGTGATTAAAAAACACATAGAACTGCACAACAGATTGTATCTTAATTATCATCACAATATCAGTGTATGCAGTATCACAATTGTAAAGGACTGCGTGGTTGCTGTTCTTGGTTGGCTATTATATTTTATTCTCACTTTGCCTTCTGGATGCACGTCCACTACCCTCAATGCCCACCACCAACATTCATTTGTCACAGACATGCTACAGAGAGCTCTGATGACATCATGCCAACTGACAAGAAAAAAAGAGTAAAAAAATGTGGGTGGAATCAAATAATTAAATACCAATATTGTTATTGCAATATTCAACAACATTACCCCAATTTCAATTTTTCCTTATACCATTCAGCCCTAAATGGACATAAAACATAAATGTCTAGACAGCCTGTAGATTTATTTTGAAGCCTAGATCCCGCCATAATGTACCCTTGTCCAGAACCTAGGTTTTTTTTGGTTGTAGAAAATATTTCTGAAACTCTTTTTCTGAAAAGTCATGAGTTGGGATCATGACTTTTTCCAGAGATCATTGGTTGAGAGCTGAGGTACACTCTGGATAATTTTCCGGCCTTTGCAGTGCACTGATTATATATGTATACAAAAAGAGGCTAGGCAGATAGCTGAGGTACATGATAGGAGTGATTGGTATGGGCAACGTATTCGTTAGCCAGGGTGCTCATGCTCACTGTGGTTACTCATGCTCCTATGTTTTCATTTTTTTGCTTTATGTGATGCAATGCATGTTTTTGTGTTTGTATGGTAACTAAAATGGACAACTACAGGTACAGAATAATATGGACGTATTGTTTTTGAGGAGGACGTGCATGGTCGGGTGGCCAAGTGAAGGTGCACATAATGTGAAGTGCTTGAATTTAAGGCAAGGGCAACAGAGTCACTACCCAGGTGTGAATTATAGCTTATATAGCTTCACCAATGCTGCTATTTCCCTGCTTATGTTTGCTTTTTGGATAACCTTAATTACATCTGCAAGCACACAAGCAGCATGTCAACCTGCAGGTAAGAATGGACTGTGCTTTGGTTTTGATCCTGCTCTACAGCAAACCCTGACTCTGTAATCCAGCTGAATGTGCTGACAATGAAACAGTAGCTATGCTACATGATGGTCTAAGATAAAATCTTCTAAACTGCTTAACAGATGCCCGACAGTGTATCAGTTTTCCAGTATGTTTGAGGTAAGTGTTTTCAAAATTTCAGCTGAGTGATCCATGTAATAATATTGAAAATCTGATCTAAAAAAAACCTTCCTCATCAAAATACATCACAGCATTAGATGTGAATTCACTTATCATGGTTTTCTCCATTTACATTTTTTTGGCAGCATTCAAGATAACATGGGGCTTCACCTTTAGCTGTGTTTCAATACAAAATCAGTTAAATTCTAGAAAGACAGGAAGGAAAAGGAAAAAGACTAGTGGAGCATGAATGAAGGTTGTTGTCCTCCCTGCTTAGAGACTTGGCATCGCACAGCATGGCACAGCACAGCCTGACTTCACACTGAGAACACACCTGCCAATGGAGACTGAGGTGGATGGAAGGACCAAGGATGGGAGTAACACAAAAAGCTGCGGTATGTAACAAATAGGTCAGAAACAAATGGCAGATAGAGAGAAATTCCTTGTAAGGGAGAGAAATTTGTTATCTGGCTTAAACCTGCGGACAAATATGAAAAGGACAGGCTACACAGTCCCGTTAAAATGTCTTTTGTAATGACATTGGCTTTTTTAAAAGGAACAAATGAATCTTAGAAAAGATGTGAAAAAAGTCTTCGAAAAAAAAAAAAAAAATAGAACTAGAATTATTTTTAGGGACTTGTTAAAAACAAAACACTGAGTTTCCAATTCAAGACTAAGGACAAAGTAAATCATGCAAACCAAAAATGTGAGGGTATAAAAATGCAAAGCGAACACTGCACTTGACAGCAGCACTTAGCCCACTCCATTATAACCTCACAAACATATGCCCTTTGCTTAGCATAATAGTCTTCTAGCACTAAATCACACCTTTCTAATTAGGCACTCCAGCCCTCCCTGACTATATCTAATGCAATGGTAGAAAGAATATGCAGACATAATGCTTTGGTTGAATAATAGGTAACCCTTGATTCAAAGTGAGATGCATGAATCATAGCAGGGATGTGTGCCAGAAAGCATATTGGAATCAAACAGTAATGTAGCTGTGTGAATTTTAAGTTTACTTAAAATAAATTAAGATGTACTGCTTTCTGGTAAACTTTACGGTGGACATATAACCCCCTTCATCTGATTATTTGATTAACTATTAGTGTAGGTTGTGTCAGCAAGAAAAGCGACAATCAGCAAATGATTACCTGTACTTTATACACATATTACAGCAGACACATCTTTGGATATGCCTTCTAGTGAGCTGACGCTAACATAAAGAAAATGCAATCAAACAGAGTTGAATAAGAGTGAGGGTCATTCATACGCTCAGACACAGTGGGTGATCCTGTCACATGTAGTTGTAAATATGGAGGGATGCAGCTGGAAACTAATTGTGTTCACAGTTGCAAAAGAGGAAGACTCCTGTAACGTTGTTTGGCGTATAGGAGCCAGATGGTGAACAGAATCTGCAGGCAGCAGTGAATAAGATTGATGATGAAAGCATGTAAATGTGTTTGGCTTTCTGGCATATTCAAACTATGCTAAAACAATAAAAAAAGAAAGATTCACAGAGAGTTGATAGATTTCTTGGTATAATATTGGTTTGATGAGGTGAAGAAAAGTATAAAGCAAACACTTGAGTTTTTAGGAAGGGATGTCATAAATCCCATCTATTTTTTTTTCTTCCTTTTACTCACATGGTGAAGTTCTTCTCAGGGTAGCATCGGTTCCTTAGAAGCCCCGCCCATAACTGCACACCAATGATGCCAAAGATGAAGAAGACGAAGAAGCAGAGAAGCAGCACATTGCCCAGCATGGGTAGAGTGTCTAGCAGCAGGTTCACCAGGATGCGCATACCTGTAAGGATTAGCAAGTCAATCAGTCAGTAGTAGAGAAATATTATTGATTCAAGAAAAAAGAAATACTATGTATTTAATCTTTTTTATGTTTCTACTAAACATACATAGTAGAAATCCGTTTATTTTGCCCTAAAGAAATGCTGGTACCATTAGAGCTTGTTGAAACTTGAGAAAAATGAAAGCAGTTGTCTAAGTTATACCTACATATTTGTGGCATATCATAACAGTGGACTGAAGAGACTATTAAACCTTTCATTATACTTACATGAATCCCTACATTATAATTCAATCTAAGTATTTAAATACAATATAGTGGCAGTGTTTATACATAGGGGCTATGTATGGTAGCCTTTAACCATTTCACAAGGTATTTAGTCAATGTAAAGAAGCAAAAATGCTGCAGGGTAGTTTGATGTCCTTATGTGCACCACACTCAATGTAGCCCAAAGTAAACAGAGGTGGGAGCTGTCTGTGCAGCTTCATATACACTGCCTGGCCAAAACAAAAAGCCGCCACCAAAAAAAAAAAAAGGTCACACACTCCAATATTTTGTTGGACCACCTTTAGCTTTGATTACGGCACTCATTCGCTGTGGCATTGTTTCGATAAGCTTCTGCAATGTCACAAGGTTTATTTCCACCCAGTGTTGCATTCATTTATCACCAAGATCTTGCATTGATGATAGTAGAGTCTGACCGCTGTGCAAAGCCTTCTCCAGCACATCCCAAGGATTCTCAACGGTGTTAAGGTCTGGACTCTGTGGTGGCCAATCCATGTGTGAGAATGATGTCTCATGCTCCTTGAACTACTCTTTCAAAATTTGAGCCATTGTCATCCTGGAATATGCCCATGCCATCAGGGAAGAAAATATCCATTTATGTTATAACCTGGTCATTCAGTATATTCAGGTAGTCAGCTGACCTCATTCTTTCGACACGTACTGTTGCTGAACCGAGACCTGACCAACTGCAGCAACCCCAGATCATAGCACTGGCCCCATAGGCTTGTACAGTAGGCACTAGGCATGATGGGTGCATCACTTCAGCTGCCTCTCTTCTTACCCTGATGAGCCCGTCACTCTGGAACAGGGTAAATCTGGAGTCATTAGACCATATCACCTTCTTCCATTGCTCCAGAGTCCAATCTTTATGCTTCCTAGCAAATTAAAGCCTTTTTTTCTGGTTAGCCTCACAGATTATTCATTTTCTTAAGGCTACACAGCTGTTCAGTCTCAGTCCCTTGAGTTGCTTTCGCATTGTGCATGTGGAAATGCTCTTACTTTCACTATTAAACATAGCTCGGAGCTTTACTGTTGTTTTTCTTCAATTTGATTTCACCAAACGTTTAAGTGATTGCCGATCATGATCATTCAGGATTTTTTTCCAGTCACATTTCTTCCCCGAAGATGATGGGTCCCCACTATCCTTCCAGTTTTTAATAATGTGTTGGACAGTTCTTAACCCAATTTTGGTAGTTTTTGCAATCTTCTTAAATGTTTTCTCTGCTTGATGCATGCCAACAATTTGACACATCTGGAACAGACTGACATCTTTTCCACGACCACGGGATGTGTCTTTCGACATGGTTGTTTAAAAAATGAGAAGCAACTCATTGCACCAATTGGGGTTAAATAACTTGTTGCCAGCTGAAACATAATTGCCCATGCAGTGATTATCCAATGGGAGGCTCGTACATATTTGCTTAGTTAAATATAGGTGGGGACTTTTGTTTTTGGCCAGGCAGTGTATAAGGTTCATGAGATTGTAGCCAACCTTCCAAGATGTGGATATAAGAGGAAATGCAACCTTAGGTCAATCAGACAGGACCATAAGGAAAGAAGAAAAAGCCGCAAGTAAAGCCCTCAAAACCATTTAAGCAAAATTCCATGGTCATTGTATAATTTTCAGATCATACGGTCTATTGCATTTTGAATCCAAATGGGCTCCATGGAGGAAGAGCTGGAAGGGCTCCACTAAGAACAGAAAAACAAAAAAAGCTAGACTAGAATTCATTATTACAACCTGCTAAGTTTCTGGGAGAAAATCCAATAGATCGATGAATCAAAACTGGAGCATGTCATGTCAATTCTATATAAATAGAAAAAACATCACACCTACTGTAAAAATAGAGAGAGTTGGGGTTTGTTTCAGGGATTATTTTCTGCACATGGCTCCAGGTACCTTGAATCCGTGCAGGGCAAACTAAAGTCTGAAGAGTGCCAAAGCTTACTTAAGCAAAACATGGCTCCTAGTCTCAGAAAGCTCAGCTTCAGTCGCAGGTTTTGGGTCCTCCAACATGATATTGATCCATCTAAAATTAAATACAGCTAAAATCACCCAAGAATAGAAGAATCGGAAAATATTGGACTATACATAAACAGGCCTCCATAAACCCAGATTTTAGTCCTACTGAACATGTATGGAAAGATCTGAAAATTGCAGTGTAGAGACACCATCAAAATTTTTCAGGCATGATGTCTCATGCATGATTGCCTCAAAAGGTAACTGCAACAAAATATAAAACCAAAACTGGCATCTGGGTTCAGTGTGGAATAAACTACAAGGGTTTTGCTTTTTCTTAGCTCCAAGTCTTTTGAAAGATAGTTCTGTTTCATTCCTTCCTGACTGCCAGTGGCAGTAAACAAAGTGGATATGTCTCCTTGCGCTCCACGCAGGTCGAGGTTAAATGTAAACAACGTAACGCACGTGACACGTAGCCCACCTGGGTGTGCGTCTATAAGTAGTACGTGGAAGGCTACGTTCGGTCTCTTTGATCTTATCGCTGTCGACCGTTGTGTGTTTCGCAGGTTGGTCGCTCCTATAAGTCCGTGTTTCGGTGCTTATTGGGTATTGCAGTTCTAAGAGAGGTAAGCACACTGTTGGTGTGATACAGCATCATCCTGCCTGTGACTTTTTCATCGGAGTGCTCTTTGTAGCCCTCTAAGGCTGTGGTTGACGTGTCTCTGTTTCTTTGTTCATTCTAGAAGACAGAAGCTTAGTGCTGGCGCTTCTTTTCCCCTGTTGAGACCAGGTGGGGAGGAGCAGACAGCTGCAGTTTTCAGGTGAGTGGAAGCTGGATGTTCTGACCGCGTTCTGTGCTGCACAGTTCTCGCTCGGATTGCCTGGCTCGTGTCTGTATAGGAAAGCAGTGTAGGCATTTGATCGCATTCTTCAGTTTTATTGAAGTCCTCGCTCAGTTTGCCTGGCGCCTACCTGCATTTCCCACGTGTGTGATTGGGATGCTGGCGTGCGCTTCATGTGGGGTCCCTCTCCAGGTAGAGGACGGACATGATCTGTGCCCCAAATGCCTGGGCGTGGGTCATCTCAGGGAGGCTCTGACAGACCCATGCATGAACTGCAGCATTTTGCCGTTGCCTGTTAGGGAGAACAGGCTATGTCAGGTAGAGAATCTCCTTTTCACGGCCAAGCTGCCACCCTCAGGGATGCCTCAACCGTGTTTCGGGAGGCGGGGGGATGCGCCAGCGGAGGAACGCCACAGCCCACGGAGGAAGAGGACTCAGCTGGAGCGCCCATCTCGGCAGGAAGTGGACTCTGTAAGGGCCGAGGTGGAGCAGCTCAAGGCTCTACTCAAGGCCCCAGAACCCACGCCTGCCTTCCAAGCAGCAGTAGCTTAGGAGTCGGGGGAGGACCTGGAGGATGAAGGAATCTCTGCAAAGGCCTTCAATTAAGAGTTTCAGTCCCTTGAGGACCAGGGGGACCGCTTCCCAGACCCTTGGGATCGGGAGGGGGATCCCCCGAGTATTGGAGGAAATGATGGCTCAGGTAATTCCCTCGGGAGTTCAGTTAGCTCTGGCCCAAGGGAGGAACCATGCCCGCTACGGGCAATTGTTTTGGCAGCCTTGGCCAAGGTCAACCTGGACGATGCACGCGTGACCCGGTCAATGGGAAACCCATTTTTTCGCCGGGCTCCAGCGGCCCCTCCGTTTGAGGGGCCACCGTCGCCGGCCTTCTTGGAAGAGCTTCAGCGCTGCTGGAGGGATCCTAGAAGCTTCTCCCACAATGGTCAAGATGCATGGATCCTGGTGTGCATGCGCAATCCTGGGGATTATGGTCTGGACCGCATGCCCCTTGTGGATCACTGCATCGCATCACTGGTTCTTTCCCCAGATGAGGCGCTCAGAGAGAGGGCCTGCTGTCCAAGCGCCCAGTGTCAGGTGACGGACGACTTTTTGTGCCCTGCCTATGACATTGCAGCTCGTATGGCACACATTGGCAATTCCCTCTCTGTCCTCCTTTTGGCACAGTCCCAGATGCTGCAGACAGGCATGGCGGGAGCAGCACTGGGCGACACAAATGACGCAGTCCTCCAGGCCTTTGGACTCATGTCCAGGGAACTCGGTCGCATTTTGTCCACTCTGGTGGTCACCTGACGCCAGGTCTGGTTGGCACAGGCCCCGATCTCGGATGACTGTAGGCAGAGCTTGTGGAGGCTGCCGGTGGTACCGGGCCAGTTGTTTGGACCGGAGGCTGAGAGGGCACTGGAGCGCCGTCGGCAGTCCAGCCAAGCCCCTGAAGCTTGGAGTGGTCGCAGCGGGGCCATGGGACCCCCTGCTCCGCAACTCAGGAGACGTGACGTACGGCACCCGTGGTGTCAGTTTCGGGAGTTTGGCTGCAGCCTGGGGTGGAACAGGCACCACCTCGCGGGGCTCTGGCAGGCCCGGACAGGAGCCGGCGTCCCCCCCCCAGAGGCCGAAGCAGGCGGCAGAGGGCGGCCTGAGGGCTGCAGGGTGACGGCGGGGAGGTTTTCACAACGGCACCTGGCCTATTGGGAAACCCACTGCAGGGATGCGTGGGTGTTAAGAACTATGTCCCAAGGGTACAGGCTGCAGTTCCGCCGTTGGCCTCCACCCCCACCCATCGGGGGTCAGGGTGACCCCCGTCACAGATCCTGCACGCACTGCGATCTTGTTGCAGGAAATAAAGACTGCTGGACAAGGAGGCCATAGTGGTGGTCCCGCCATATTCGCAAGCCGACGGGTTTTACTCAACCTATTTCCTGATTCCAAAGAAGGACGGTTCCCTTCGGCCGGTGTTGCGCCTCAAGGGGCTGAACCACTTTTTAAAGGTGCTGCCATTTCGGATGCTCCGCACCTGCAACGTCCTTCGGGTAATCTGTCCAGGCGAGTGGTTTACATCTGTAGACCTGAAGGACGCGTGCTTCCATGTTCCGATCCACCCTGGACACAGGAAGTATCTGTGATTTGCCTTCCATGGTGTGGCTTACGAGTTTCGGTCCTGCCGTTCGGCCTTTCTTTAGCCCCTCGGATTTTCACGAGGTGCATGAAGGCGGTCCTAAGCCCTCTGTGCCTGTCAGGATTAAAGATCCTGCCATATTTGGACGACTGGCTCATCTGTGCCCCCTCCTCCGGCGG
>JAHUTJ010067120.1:0-18247 GCA_036250325.1 Characodon lateralis
AGTTTTTCCTCTCCACTGTCGCTACATGCATGCTCAGTATGAGGGATTGCTGCAAAGTCAACGCCAGTGACTGTCCACTGTCTCTACATGCTCATCCGGGAGGAGTGACTGCTGCAAGTCACTGACTGGATGCAATCTACTGGGTTTCCTTAGACAGAAAAATATTTTATCCAATTTGAATAAATAACTGAATCTGACTGCACTGTTCAATGGTTAGGACTAATTGGAATGTATGTACCTGACAGTTGTGAAGTTCCTTGAGACAACATGTGTTGTGAATTGGCACTATATAAATAAAACTGAATTGAATTGAATATTATAAAATAGGAGGTCCACTTAGAGTGCGGATCCATTTCCTCTTTCGCCATGTTGGGTCCAACACCTGACCCAGTGGATCTTTGGATGTGCAGAGACCATTGGTAGATGGTAAATGTCCTGCACTTGTATGGTGCTTTATCAAGTCCGAAGATCCCAGACGCTTTACTCTACAATCAGTCATCCACCCATTCATACACACATTCACAAACCGTGGTAAACTACCAAGTAGCCACAGCTGCCCTGGGACAGACTGGCAGAAGTGGGGCTGCCATACAATCAGCTCCACCAAGCCCTCTGACCACCATCAGCAGGTAAGGTGGGTGAAGTGTCTTGCCCAAGGACACAACAACTGAGACGGGTGACGGAGCTGGGGTTCGAACCGGCAACCCATGTGTTACAAGAGAAACCTAGCATCTAAAACCTGAGTCACTGTCACCCCAATAGACCGGATAAAACTCTAGCCATATCATTTGTATTATTAATGAAGATGTGAAAAGGGTGGCGTGCCAATGTATTCAGCTCCCCTTGTTTTGTTACTGCTAAATAAAATCAGAAAAGCAGCCAAGAGGCCCATGCTAACTCTGGAGGAACTGCAGAGATCCACAGCTCAGGTGGGAGAATCTGCTGACAGGACAACGATTAGTTGTGCACTCAACTAACTTTTTTGGGAGAGAGCGATTGTTGAAAGAACATAATAAAAAGTCTTGCGGGAAAAAGAAGGTGCTCTGGTAAGAGGAGATCAAAAAATAACTTTTTAGCCTACATTGTTTGACAATTGTTTACCAATAAATGTGCCAACCACAAAGCGCCCAATATGGACTACTTTATTTAAGTCAATAAAAAGGAGATTGTGAGCAGTGTGTGCTTTCAGAGTATGGAGCTAGAATTAAGGAACCAAGGAGACGTGGCTTAGAACTCACAGCATTCACCTTAGACATATGCATGAGATATGGGTGGGAAATTATATCTGGCTTGGTCCTCATGCAGGCTGCCCAAATACATTCGGTGCTTCAAATGCCATCCTCTGCATGCTAGTATATGCATCAGACTCTGCTGACCAACTAGATCAGATCAGATGTACAGAGAAGATCATTAAATTACTCTGCTCTGTGCACACTGGTGGACTCGTGCTGCTCCAGTCTCTGTTTTTGGGATATTACAATAGGTCAGATCAATTCAGCAATCACATATTACCCTCTACATGTCTTAGGGTTTATGGCTTTATTAATACCTTAAGGGGTATCAGAACCTTAACATTGGCAGGTGGACTTCAATCCCCCCCTATTCTGTGTCTGGATAGAACAAAAGGATGATCCCAAAGCAACTTTTGTGTGGAGGAAAACTAATATACAATCTCAAAGGTAACCATGGTGGCGGCAGCATCATGCTGTGGAGATACATTTAGGAGTTAAAACTTGCTCTGCACAGACACCACCCAATTTTAAAGATGAAGCATAAAAAAGCAGGCAGACATTTCAGTTTCTAATAGAAATATACCCCAAAAGTGGTCCTGCAATGTGTTGATTCTGGGGAGTTAAATACATATACGCAACACCCTTTAAGGTTAGTATTCATAAAAACATTTGAAAGGAATATATCCTTTCCCATCCACAATAATGACATCTATCTGTTGGCCCATCACATAGAATCCCAATAAAACACACGGAAGCTTTTGGTTGTGAGAAAATGTGAATGTGAAAAAGTTCAGGGGTAGATGCAGTATCTATTACTGGGTCTCCTGAGTGTGCCAGACAGAAAAAGGTCCATCAACCATTATCGAAACAAGCCATTAGTCTGAATGGATCCTGCAGAATGAAAGCTGGAAAACAGCTGAAAAGACTGCAGTAGAGCATAGTCTGACTGCAATATAGTCAATAGAAGTCCGGACAGACAGTGACTCCAGGCTGCAGCACCACTTGTGAGTGTCCCCAGAGATTAGGATTAGGAGAATGCCCTCATTAGGAAGTTCATTAAACAAAGTTCCTGTCCTGACACTTCAGCTTTACAGTTGTGTCACCATGGACGATACAGCGGACCGCTCGAGGCGCAAGGTGTTGCTGTTGATGAATGTCCTCCTAGAGGGACCCTGTTTTCGTAAAGGCATCGCATTGTGTGGAGGGCCCCGCCTGCGCATTATTCACGCTGGGAAAGTCCGCTGAGCTGCCAAAACCTGAAGTGGTTGCAATTTGTCCCCCTGGTGTGGTTAGGGCTTGTGTGCTGCCCCATTGCCCTGGTGATTACTGGGGGCGACCTCTGAGGGTCACCTCTATTCAGGCTGTGTCCATTCAAGGTTGGAGAAAGTGTGCGAGAGTCGAGCTGGAGTGAGTGTGTGTGTGTGTGTGTGTGTTTGCGTGTGTGGACGGGCCACCCTTTCTACTGCCATTCATATGAACACACACTCTACCCCTCTTGCTCTCTTTGGCCAAATTAACCCACTGCTGAGCACTGGGGTGGCTCCTCATTACAGTGCAGTCCTAATGAGGCCCCTGTTCTGGTGAATGGTGTTTGTGGAGGAAGCACGTAGAGGCTGCACATTCATTTGAGACCTAAGTAGGACTGTGTAAACAGATCTTATTCTTCTCTGTATCTTTTGAAAACACCTTCCTTCTTGAAAAGTGAGAAAGGAGAAGAAAGCAAACAGGCAATGGGAGCAGTGGGCCAGAACACACTCTGTTCTTGCACACACTAACATTTCATAGAAAATGTGGAAGAAAACTTTGAAGAGACTATGGACAATTTGGATGTTGGACTGGTTTTTACTGCTGTGTAGGCAGATGACATGCTTAACATTGAAGGGAATGGATCTGTACTCTCATAAATTTCACTTTAAAAAAACCATGCCATAAAAAGTCTGATGAGTTTCTGAACTAAATGTTAATTTAGTGCAAGTCATTCAGACACATTCCAAACATCAAGGTAATGGATTCTCCTTTTCTTAAGTCTCACCATCAGTTTTTTTTAACCACCAACTTACTAAGCAAAGAATGATAGCAGACATTTGGTAGTGGGATGTCCATACCAAGGCCTTTTTGAATGACCTCTATAGGAGTGTTTGAAAAAACTCAACTCTTGATATGTTAGTGCACGGCCTCTGATTACATCTGTCACACCGAGAAGCCGTGGCTGCAACTGGATAGCCAAATTTTAATTTCTTTTTTAAAACAGCCTCTTTCTTGGAAAATCAAAAGCTTGGAAAGTGATACATTAGTTTGACAAACACACCCTGTGAAATTTATTTGCATCTGGTTAGAAATCCAGTGAGGAAGTTACTGGCGACTCATCAGTCCCATCATTAATGGCTTATTTTCCTATATGTGTAGTGTCACATAAACACATCACTAACTATGTAATTCCAGAGACAAATTAGGAATTAAATGATAAAGAAATGCACTGGGGGATAGAAAACACTCCACCTTCAGTTCCACAGGTGTTGAAGAGGTGACTCACAACATGTTCAAACAAAAATCCCTGCATTCACTGGAGACAGAAAATCCCTGCAGCTGAGAACCCTAAACCCTGTCGTGTAGAGTTGTGTTTTCAGAACGTTAATGGGGGACACTGAGACATAATAGTGACCTTCGCTGGTGAGGATGATGAGTCAGGGATCCTAAAAGAATCCTGTTTATATCCCAGGCTCTATAAAATCCATGTGGGGGCATCCAACAGTGAAGCTGGGGCACAGGGGCCTCCTGCAGTACAGCCACATCAAACATGGCCCTGTATTCTCTTTCCCCCATGGGAAGTCATTATTGAGTTAGCGTTGGAGAGGGGCGCTTGTTTTCTCTTCCCTCCCTCGCTCTGTGGTGGGAGAAGCTCTGCTTGCGGTGGATACAAAGGCTCCATCTGGGAGGGGGAGGGATAATGCTGTACACAATCCGGTCATTACTCCACCGCTGTTGTGGCTCGCCTTCATTAAACGGTGGAGGGAAGGTTTTTTCTAGGTTGGAAAAGTTCTGCCGAGACAAAGACGCCTCCATCTGCCAAAGTCTTTGTGTAAGAATGGGAAGAGAGAGTGTCCTTGTGTATATGTGCTGCCTGTGTCTGTAAAGCCGAGTTAAATTACAGTCTTACATTTCTCTCATCCGGCTTGTATTCGCTCCGAGAGCAGCTCATTCAGTGAGCCCGTGCTTTTGAAAACATGTCAGATAAAGCTTGTCCTTAGATGTATAAATCTGTGTAATATAAGCACCGGAGTCCCTTGGAGAGTCTCGTGAAGGCTTCATTCAATGGCTGAAGGGGATAAAGGCTGACAACTGGGAGATGCGATCCTTCAGTGTGACTGAATACTGGAGTGGCCCCAGACACTGATAAGCATTCCAAATATGAGAAACACAGATGACTTTATTCAACGAGACATTGTTTGAGTTCAGTTTCACAGCTGCCTCTGTAAAGAGTTACTGTTCCCTTGAGACAATAAGACAGGGTTCAATCAACTGTGTGATGCTGGCCCAGTGTGTTATTTTGTGAATGGATAATGGATTTGACTATAGGAATCATTCTTTTCAATATAATATTGCTTTTCATGCCATGTGCCGGCCTGTTGCGGTGAAGAGAGAGCTAAGCAGAAAGGCGAAGCTTTTCATGTACTGGTCGGTCGACGTTCCTACCTAGTTAATGGCCTATGGGCATTAACTTTGGGTCATGACCGAAAGATTGAGATCCCGGATGAAAACGGATGAATTTGTCTTTCTCCTCAGGGTGGCCGGGCACTCCTTTAGAGATAGAGTGAGGAGCGCGGCCATCCGAGAGGAGCTCGGAGTAGAGCCACTGCTCCTCCGCATCAAGAGGAGTCAGTTGAGGTGGCTTGGGCATCTGTTCAGGATGCCCCCTAGACGCTACCAGGAGGAGCCCCAGGGGACGGCTCAGGACACGCTGGAGGGACAACTGCCCCCATTCCATTCGTTCTACTTAGGTTGCATGGCTCCACTCTGCTCGGTCTCATTCTACTCGGCACCAAACCTGTTATGTTTTATGGAATCACTGGCGTCTGGAGCTATGGCTTGAAGCCCCACCTCCAGTCATCAGTGTAGTGCGCTGTGCCGCTGTTAATGTTACTGTGTGACATTGTCACATAAAAGTAATCTGTGTTAAAAAAATGAATAAATAATTAAATACAGCCAGTGGAAAAGGGGTATATGTTTATCGGCTGCCCTGGGAACGCCTCAGGCTTCCCGCAGAGGGGCTGGAGGTCTGGTTGCATCTGGGCATTTCTGCAGAGACTGCTGCCCCCGAGATCCAATCCTGGAAAACCAAAAGGCGACGACAACGGTCTTCAAATATCAGCAATATCTACACACTGACTGACAGACGGACGGACGCGGACGGACGGATGGATTATTAGTTCAGATGGACATGGAGGAAGGTTGATTTTTTACTTGGTAAACTATGTCTTTGTCTTGGATCATTAGTTGCTCCAATTACAACTTATTTTTAGTTTACAGGTATGGCCTGCTAGATCCGTATCTAAAATGTCCTGGTAGTGCAAAGAGTTCATGGTACCATGCATTCCAACAAGGTTCCTCGGGGCCTTTGGAAGAGAGGGTTTATTGTTTATTGCTGAAAAGCACCATCTTAGTCTCACAGGACTGAAGCCAACAGTTGCACGGTTCAGAAAAATGTTTATGTTTGGAAAGGCTTTTTTTCCCTGGCATCTCCAAATAACCGGTTGGCATGTGAATAGCTTCTACTGGTTGCCATGGAGGCTTTTGCGACCGAAAGATGCCACTCCCTGCTGCAGTAATCCAACAGTGAGATGTAAGGAACTTTTTCACTTCCCTTACCATCCTGCTCACTGTAAGTCCTGCAGAACAAAAACTGGGCCGTGTCTGGCCTAGCAGCCGGTGGCTAAAACAAATTGGTGTAAATTTTAAATGAGCCGAGTTGGCGAGTAGGGTAGATGTAGGGGTGATGTGGGCAGCACTCCATTACAACCAGTGCTGCTGAGGTAAATTATTAGACTTTGGTCCTGTGGCCATATCCTCAAACTGCTTTGTCAAAATTTCCTGCTCTATTCATCTTTTAGAAAACAAATAAGAGAGTTCTCCATTAAGGATTTTTGTTAGTTTTGTGGGACACAAGGTTTCAAAATTGATGAAATTTGGTTGTAATTTCATTATCATCTCTTTCATTTTAAAGCAGATCATAAAGGCTTTTTTCTAACATTCTGCATAGTTTTCATAAATCTGCAGAATACCTTTGCAGTCATCTGGGTCAGGGCAACCACAACAGGCTTAAATTGATTTAAACCTGTTTTAGTTAGTTGTCTGAGCCCAGAAAAGCCAAAGCCCAGAAAACTTTTACAGTTTTTTTTTTCTGATGAAGTAACACTTTACTTTTCAGGTTATACTGGTGATATTTACTGCAAACTATGTAAAGCTCTTAGGTATCTGCTTATACCAGTTATTTTCTCGCATTCTCTTCAGTTTCAACCCTGCTACTATTTGTTTCTCAATGTTACAGCATGAACAGTGTTTGATGCACTAGTTTAAAAGGCATCCGTCTCTAAACAACAGCCTCTGGAGCTGAAAAGACCGAAAAAACCCCAACATTAAAATAAATTGTATTAACTGGAGTGCACTCCAAACATGAGAGGAACGAAATATGCGGGCCCATTTGTCTGTGTTTAAACTAAACATGTATTCAAGACAAAATCTGCAGTGGCCTCATGCTGAGAGGAAATCTGCACTACTTATCTCTGTTAGATTAGTGACATGGGAGCTTTGTTCCTCCCAGTGGGACCCATCAGGATCTCCATCACTGCTCAGGCTAACATTAGATAGAGCAGCTCCATTATCTTTTTCAAAGCAGCCAGGATGGCCATTTGACAGCTGAGTGATGCAGCCTGTTGCTGCTCATTCTCAACATACGTCTTGGCATCACGTTATGAATTACATTTGGGCTGGATCCTACTCTTCGAAGAAGGATTTAATACCTTGTTTGAACCTTGAGAGGATAAGCCCTGAACACATCTGTCATGATTGGTCGCTGATGTAAAACCCGAACGATACAGTCTTCAGAGAACATGAAAGCCTGTAAACAACCTGACTTTTAGAAAGGGAACAGTTGGAGATTTCTTCCAAATTTAAGTAACACACCATTTCTAACTGCTAAAAACAATATTTTATAATGAGCCCCTGACCTGGCACTTATCTGCACCCTGGCTGATTCCCTTGCAATTGGGACTGCTTTGCAAAAGTATTCACACCCTGTTGAACATTTTTTCGTGTTTCACCGGGGATAAGTGAGGCGTCCCTCAAACATCCATAATACCCAGCATCATGTTTGGTAACAACAAACCACAGCAGTTCAGTACAAACACCTCATACATACTATGAAGCATGGAGGTAGAGAGGTGATGATTTGAGCTCATCTTGTTGCCACAGAATCTGGACTTCTAATAGTCATTGAGTAGACCAAGAAGTCCTCCGTACAGAAAAGTATTCTAGAGTCAAATGTGAGGCTATCTGTTCAAAAGCAGAGGATTGGCCCAAACAACGTTTTGCAAAGGCCTACTTAAAGTCCAGAACTTCGTCTGATTGAAATGCTGTGATGAGACCTTACTAAAGCTGGGTAGAAATGACAGCAAACCCTAAACAGAAGCAACAGCGTAAAGAAGCTTCTATGAGCTTATATTTTATTCAATAAATAATGACATGGTGCAATCTGTTGTATAATTTTTATCCGGTAAAGAACCTAGATGATCTATTTAACCCTACAATTCAACAAGGGCGTACTTCTTTGCAGCAGGGGAATATTTACATCAAAATGACCAGAAGGTGGCTTATCAATGTCCATTGTAGCTTATTGCTGGAAAAGAACTAAAGAAAATATTAAACGCTTTATGTTGCTAAAAGGTTTCGGTAAACTTTTTTATAAACCACTGCAGGTGGTTTATTTTTTTCAATGACAAAGAGGTGTCTGCAGGGATGAATCTACAGTCCGTGCTTAGCAGAGTAGGGGACGGATGTTAACAGTGTGCTCGAGTGCTCTCAAGACGTTTGACCGCAGGCTTTAGCTAACACACTGACCCCAATGCTTGATCTCATTGCCCTCAGAGGCTCCCGGCTGTTAAAGCTCCAGATGCTTTTCCCTGTGGCAACTTGGTGAATGGATGAGGGGGGGGGGGGGGGTTATTATGGAGAACCGCAGAGGGCTGCTATATCCTACAGAAAAGAAAGATCTGGCTTGAAGAAAAAGAATGTCTGCAGGTCTATTTTAGCAGAGTCCTGTGTTGTGTCATGTAGTGCTGCACACTATGCTTGCTTTGCATGCACTCCCTATCTACAGCAAAAAACAAAGAGCATTGGCAAATGTTGATCTCACATTTCCCATTCACAATTATTTCATGGTGCAAGCATTTCTACCGTTTCATTTTTGTCTACTGTCCGTTCCCCACACCTTATAAACACAGCGCCTTGCAGATGTTTCATAACCCCTAAACTAACATTTCAACATGTTAAAATCACAAATTCAAAGCATTTTAATAGGATTTTAAAATGACTAAGCAAAAGTATACATAGCGTTTGGAAAAGGGTGGTAAAAATTTCCAATCAGCTTCCTTTACTTTGATACCCTTAAATAAAAACTTGTTCAATAAACTGTCTTCTGAAGTCACAGGACAGGATTGTAAACATGTGTCATTTAATCTCAGCGCAAATCCAGCTGAACTATGAAGGCCTCAGAGGTTTGCTAGAGAACATTAGTGAACAATCATCACAAAAACCAAGAAACACAACAGACAGGTCAAGAATAAAACTGTGGAGATGTTTAATGCAGGGTTAGGTCATAAAACTGCAGACCTACCAAGACACGGCTGTCCACCCAACCTGACAAGTTAGGCAGGGAGAGCATTGATCAGATAAGCATCCCAGAGACCCACGGTAACTTCAGAGCAGCTGCAGGGATTCACAGCTCAGGTAGAGAATTAATTTTTCATATTAATTGTGTTCTCCATAGATCTGGCATTGATGAGAGAGTGGCAAATGGAAAGCCATTGTTGAGATAAAGTCACAAGAAGTCCTGTTTTACATTTGCCAGAAACCATTTAGTGGACAAAAAAAACAGGGTAAGATGGTGCTCTGGTGAGATGAGACCAAAATTAAACCTACATGCAAAACACTACTTGCATTGGAAAAAGGACACGGCACATCATACTGAACAAACCATTTCCTTATTGATACATGGTGGTGGCAGCATCATTCTGTGGGGACTGTGGACGCATGCACATGAAAGTTTGTGGTAAAAGCATGACAAAATCTGAAGTAGTTCAAAAGTGTGGTTGGGACTGAACCAAAGAGGAGAAAAGACCCCCACCTGTTGTTTGAAGTAAATCACTGTAACACGCCACTGGGATTAAAGGCTTTCTGTGCAGGTTGCTGTAAATATTCGCTGACATGACTCCAAGCATTGAGATAAAGGGGGTTAAAAAGTGAGACAAAATTGGAAAGGAGGGTGGGGGGTTGTCCTGCTTGCTGTCCAGCCCCTCTGCAGGGGTCTTTGGCCTTCAAAATGACACGCCGGATATAATTAAGTCAAGAGGAAGCTGGTGTACTTGAAGATGATGCTGATATAATTATGATTAAACAAGTTCACAGGGAGGAAGTCTGAAGAGCATCCAATAAAGCAAGGGGGAGTTAAGGTCTGAAACAAGGACCACTTCAGCAGAAAAAGCAAAAATCATGGTGTTGGTGTGAAGCACAATTTTCCCGGAGGTCACACACTTGAATTCTGCTCTCACTCACAGTGTGAGAGCAAGAAAGATCCCCTGCCCTGTAGTCTTAAATCATGAAGTCTTTACAAGGCTGTAAATCTGAGACAGACATCCTGGCAGTCGGTGGAACTTTAGAAGGAGAAATGCCCGTGGGACGACTGGGAGATTAGATAAATCAAACCGCCCCCACAGCGAGCAAACATCCATTAATCGCACGTCCATCATGCGCAGATGATCACTTCTGCCTTGTAGGCGGGGGGCAATGACAGGATAGAGGCATCATACAACCAGGGATCTATTGCGTGTCATGTCACTAAGAAGCACGGAGGAGGACTAATCTCACTCGGGGGAATATGTCACAGTGAAGAAAACAATGCCAACACGATCTGTCATCAAAGCTGTCAGACGGCACAGGCGACATGCGTACTAGCGGAGGTTAGTCAAACGAAATGATGGCTGCTGTCAACCTCAGTAGAGGTAGAAGAAGCCAGCAGATTTTTAACTGCCGGCTCCTTCCGCAACAATGCCGCAGCACATTAAACCACAAGAGCAGATCGTGTGAAATCTCCACTGAGTGTGAGCCAGAGTACGCATCCTAAAGGAGGAAAAGAGGCAGTCAAGCTTGGAGTCTCTCTCAAGTGGCTGAAGGTGATAGAATCACTTTAACCTGGATGTCTTTTTCCTCGACATGACAGCCTATAAGGGCTGATAGTAAAAAGTGTCTCTATCAAAGAGAGATTTAACAATAGGATCCGCGCTTGGGGGAGCAAGAGAAAGAGCTAATCCATTTAATAATCGATGTGGAGCATAGCTGGAATCAGCATGTCAAGCTGACATTAAGTTCCAGAGTACGGCAGGCAGAACGAGCGAGGAGGAGCAGCAGCGCACCGGTCGGTGCCCCTCAGCAGATAAGAGACTGATTGACTTTTTCTGTGAGCTTTCCAGGGAAATTCAAGGCAGTGATTGTGTGGAACGTATTTCTATTCATACATCAACAAATAATTCAAAAGTGTTTTTATGAGCTTCTGCTTAGAGACAAAAAAGGGAGAAATGTGTGTAAAAGTCAGCTTTAAAAATTCCTTCATTTAGAAGCTAAAAGTCCAGTTTTTTATCCTAAATTGACCATGAAGTTCCAACTCTGCAACAAATCGCCATCCAGTCAGAATAAAATGGTTCTAATTGCCTCAACCCAGTGATTCTCTGATCAATCTACCCCTAACCAGAACTTGCTAATTTTCCTGTTGATAAGCAGGTCAAACAAATGCATTAAAACTAAAAACTGTTTAAATTTATGGTTAGTTGTGACTTTTTAAAACCTTGAAAGCAGAAAGCAGCTAAAGCCTGTTAAATCCTTACGCTTTTCCTTTTACAATACATACATACATTATAATCCCAATGAGTCACAGTAAATCTCATGTGCTTATCTTTGATCCGACCTCGACAACTCTGCCGTCTGATTGGATGGTTTAATTTGTTTTCAAACTCCACCCAGTCTGAGGTAAGAGAAAATAAGAAAAACAAACAGGGTGAGAAGTTCCAGTGTGGGAACTTTGAGATTTGAGTGTTACATGCACTGTGTTCTGTTTACCTGTAAACAGATGTTCACAAACTACATATTTCGTGTGTTTGTGCAACTGTCTTACACATGTAAATTGTTTCTGCTCATGCAAAAACTATTTTCAACTCGTGCATGAACAGGAGTTTCTCAGGCAGATTCCTTTTACAGGGTGACAAAGCCTGGAAATATTCACAAATATTAATTACCAATCTTAAAATCCACATGACTCTTCCTTGAGCGCATAAACGCATCCCATCAACCCTAAACCCTACTGCTGATTTCTTGCATTCCAGCATTTTCAGAGCAGAACTGAAGACTTGAGCTGGAAAAGTCTTGATGGGGGTGGAGGGTTGCACTAAATCCCCGTGGACCTGTTATCGTGTCTGCATCTGGGCGCCGGGCCTACAAAATCAGGCGCACATTTTTTCAACTGGGCTTTTTTCCAGATGAACACACCACTCGGCTGAACTTTGGCCAAGAGTAAAACAGAGCTCATTACTGAGAAATGTGCTTACAGGCTCACGTTTAAAATGGGTAAGTAATGTTTAAATGTGAACTGTGAGAAGGAAGAGAGCTGCTGGACCTGTATCATCCCAGAACAAAGTGTGGTTTCTAGATGTTAAGCTTGCAGAACTACACCACCCTGCAAAAGTATTCGCGCACCCAGGACTTTTTCACATTTTGTCACATTACGACCCAAAACGTCAAAGTGTTTATTGGGATTTTATGGGACAGAACAACACAGAGTAGTGCATAATTGTAAAGTAGAAGGAAACTAATGCATGATTTTCAGAATGCTTTACAAACAAAAACTGAAACAAAACAAAACGAAAAGCTGGTGTGCTTTTGTATTCATCCCTCTCCGAGTCAATTCTTTGTGGAACCACATTGGCTGCAATTAAAGCTGAAAGTCTTTTGCTTGACACATCTACAGATTGTCTATTTTAACCATTCTTCTTTCCAAGATTGGATAGAGATTCAGTCTTGTCACAGATCCTCGACTAGATGGAGATCTGCCCTTTGACTGAGCCATTTCAACACATGAACATATATTGATCTCAATGAACCCTTTGAAGCTTTGGCTGTATGTTTAGTGTCATGTTCCTGTTGGAAGATGAGCCTCCGAAGAGTCTTGAACATTCTACCATCTCTAACAGGGTTTCTTCCAGAATTGCTTGTATTTAGCTCCTTCAACATTCTGATCAACTCTGGCCAGCTTCCTTATTCCCAATGAAGACGACCATCCCCACGGCATAATGCTGCCACCATTGTGTTTCACGATGGGGATGGTGTGTTCAGGGTTCAGTATTAGTTTTCACGCCATCTGAAGAGAGCACCTTCCACCACATTTTGCTGTGCCTCCGAAAGATTTTTCCACCAGATCCCTGGAGCTCCTCCAGAGTAACCATTAGTCTCTTGGCTGATTCCATGAATAATGGTCTCCTTGCCCCTGCCATACTCCATCCATTTTCTGATGATGGATAGGATGTTCAAAGCTTAGGATATCGTTTTAGAATCTAATCCTTCCTCAAACTTCTCCACAACTCCACAACCGATCCTGTTCTGGGCATTGTTGTGCAAGTTTAAAGAAGATAGCTCTTTTAGGACTCAGCGATGCTTCTTTTGCCACACAAGGAAACAGAAAGAAACTGAATTGTTTGCACTCTTGAACCATCCCTGCTGAACCTTCCCTGCTGGGACAAATCATTCAGCTAGACCTCTCATCTAAATCACTGATGTTTTGTGGGAGCTGAGTGGCACTTCCCACAGCTCTGAAGGTAATTCCCTCAAGATGGTGTTCTATAAGCTGAGCGTGGATTTGTGGGCCTGGTTGAACTTACTTGACCCTCTGGATCCAGATGCAGTAGTCTGTGATGTATAGGTCGTTCAGAATGTAGGCCGGGTCGTTCTCTCTGAAGACTTTGTGGATATCCAGCAGGCATTTCAGGATGCATGCTTTCCCTGGGCCCAGCAACACAGGCAAATGGAAAAACAGTGTTATTTGAACTCAGTACAGAGGATGACAACACGCACCAGGTTCTGGCAGACACAGCATCCATCTCAAAGCTCGCAGTCATTGTTCCATACATAAAAGCCAAGGTACGAGATGAGAGGGAAATCCCAGCATGCTGCGGGTAATTTGATCCATATGTTTCAAGAAGAGTTCCTTGGTAAGAAGTGACTCATTTGAGACATAGGAGACAAAGAACCCGAGTGTGTCAACCTTGATATCAGAACCATTTCTGATTTTGGTAGAAACTGATAGAAATACACATGGTGGGTCAATTGTTTAATATCTTAATAAGCAAATAGTTAGTAAGTTGCTCATTGTTTTGGTCAGATAAGGCTGCAAGGAGTGGAATTGCTTAGTTTCTCTGTTATTGCAGCGCTGCTGCCGCAGAAGGTCCAACAGTTTGATCAAATGAGAATGGGTCAGTTTACACCACTTGGACACAAAGTGTAATAAATTTTTTTTTGTATTGATTATATCAAAATATTTATTATTTTAACAACCATATTAAGCATTAAGAATTTCTTTTACCATTGGGGCTGAGCTCTCTATAAGCCCTACGCATTAAACGTCACATTTGTCACAATGTAGGCAGACAAGTGCCGTTCTCCTGGCAACTGCCAGACCCAGACAGGTTTTTCAGACTGAAAGGCTTCATTCATCAGTCCAGGGAACACACCTCCACTGCTCTAGAGCCCAAAGGCAGCATATCTCTGCATCCGATGCTTTGCATTGCACATGATGACAAAGTTTGGATGCAGTTGTTGGACCATAAAAACCCACACCATGAAGCTCTCTCCTCATTATTCCTGTTATCTGAAGACCACAAGAAGCTTGGAGGACTGTAGCTTTTGAGTCTGCAGAAAGTTGACTTAGTGTCGATTTCGGCACAAAGTCGTGGCCCATTACTAATCACTTCCACTTTGTCAAAATACCACTAACGGTTGACTGTGGAATATTTAGAATTAGGGGAAATATCCTGTCTGAACTTACTGCACAGCTGGTGCCACGGTAGAATTCACTGAACTGCAGGGAGTGACCTGTTCTTTCACATCACCCCTATTCATACTTACCTAAATGTTTGATTTTATATACCTGTGATTATGGAAGTGACTGGAACAATGGAGGTCTGTGGACAAGACGTGCAGAAAAACCTTCATAAACGTCTTTGCTTTAAACATGATAACATTTAATCACTAGTGGTTCACCTCTCCCAGGACAACTGGGGACATCCGAGCACAGAGCGGCTCAACAGGTCACAGACAGAGCAAGAGATGGAGCTGCATCTCACACACCATCAATGTCACAAAAAGGGGGGAAACTGATAATTGATTGTTAGGTCAATAAAAACATGTGCAAGCTCCATTATACAGTTTTGCAAGCTGTGCACACCAAATTCAGCCATCATTTTTAATGGTTTGCCACGCAAAACGAGGATACATGTACGCTTGGGGTGTGGGTGACACATTAACAACAGGTGCCAGGAGTTCATCACTGTTAAAAGTCAAGTGCAATGCGCTTGTGTGTCTGAATTGCACATTAGATTTGTAAACTTTAAGGTAACAACAAAGCTGCAGTCCTGTAGGCTGTAGTACTTGTTCTGCTGATATGAGAACCAGGGTTTCACTTCTTGGTGGTGTGTATTTATGTGATGGCAAAAAAGGACGCCTCTATTTTGGTGTGTCAAAGGACAACAGGACTTGTGGTTGCACAGTTTGTTTCTAAAAGCATACAGGCAACCTTAAACCTTTGCTCTGTAACCAGTTCTGACCAAGCTTGGTGGTTAATATGCAACTATCATCTTGCATTAAACGTAGAGAAACTAAAAACCTGTCTGAGTGTGTGCAAAGGTCACATAACTGACACCTGCACATTGCATGTGTGATTTGAAATGGTTTGGATGTCCGAGTTGCCACAAATACTTAACGTCTGCAGAACCACAAAGAATCCACTTCTACTATTCCAACATATGCCTTGTCCCAACATTATCCAACAAGCCAAACTGCTAGGCCCTTCTTCCAATCAACCATATAAATAGCCTCATGATGTGGCCAACAACTCACTGAGGGAAAGAGAAACAGCTTTTGCCAACCTCCACTGAGCTGGTTGGCATTGTCCAGGGGCATTCCAGAGCAATCCAAATAAACAGCACATGAACAGTGAAGAAAAGCTTAAATTAACATTTGGTTCTCATTTAAAACATGGGATTATACATGGGCAGCTCTGTTGTAAGAAGAACTCAGATCATATGAGGCCAAAGCACATATGCTTGCAAGATTTGGCCTTTTTTTTCCAACGGCAAGACTGTATCATTTTCTCCGTTTGTGGAAAACTAAAGGAATAGTTGCACTCTGCACCGGCGCTGCACATTGATTCTGGCTCAAGAGAACTGATTAAACTGTTTTAAATTGGAAACATTTTGGTAAACAAAATCTTTCTACCAACTTTGCACATCTAGAGACATTTTTGTCCATTTTTCTTCGCAGAATTGATGGAGACTGAACCCTTTAAGTGACCTTTGACTGGGCCATTCTAACACATGTAAATAGTTTGATCTAAATTCAACCATTGTACCTCTTTTTGTATGTTTTGGTGGTGTTGTCCCACCAGAAGGTGTACCTGTACGCCAGTCTCTAGTGCTTTGCAGCCTCTAACAGGTTTTCTACATGATTGCCCTGAGACACACCCATCTCTCTATCGACTCTAAACAGCTTTCCACAGCACGATGCTGCCACCACCATATGTTTAAACCAAGGCATAGTGTCTTCAAGGTGATGAGCGGTGATCATTTTACAGCCCGTGTTTTTTTCATATAAACCAAAAAGTTCCACTCCGGTCTCATTTGACCAGAGCACGTTCTTCCACATGTTTGCTGCGTGAAACTGCATGCTGTGTCTCCTACAATAGGATGCTCTGATTTGAAGAGTGCATGACTGACTGTTGTCTTGTTGACGGATTCTCCCACCCGAGCTAGATCTCTGACTCTTCAATGATTTTTCTATAAGTAGGTCAGAGTTCTTTTTTAACTTCTCCCTGATCAAGTATCTCAGCTTTCAGGAGACTACAGCAACTTCTGTAAAATGTCTAGATGAATGAACAAAGACCTACGCCAGCTGGATTCTTCTCCAGGTGACATTTACTTTTCCTGTCACATCGGTAAAAGGATGACAGCACCTGGGTGCTGCCCTCCATACTTCCTTACTCCAGTTTCCCCTCAGGCTCTCTGCTCCTCACTGCATGCCTGGTGGCTCTTCAGTTACACTTTGGATGCAGGTGGAGGACCTTGTTGAGAAAACTTGCCACCATGCCAGGGGGCTGCTTAAATATTTACTGCTGGATAGGATTTCATCCACAGTACTAACCTGTGTACCACAGCTAATAGCTTCGTTTTGCAAATACCTATGAGTTTTTGTTTTAAGGGCTAAATGGAGCGACGTAAAAATGGAGCATGCATTACAATTTCGCTTATTATGACAAATTAATGAGGATGTAGGGTAATACTGAGAAGAAACACACTCAGACACAAGTCAGGCTAAATTACTGTACTGTTACAGTTCATTAGGGAAAAGCCACATTACTTATTTCAGCATAAAGCTTTAATTAGCAAGGGGTAAAAATAAGAAACGTGATTAACAGGGTTCCCACATGTTTCTAATGCCAACATTCTTGATATTTACTCTAATTTCCAGAGTTTTGTTTAATGTAATGCAAAACTTCACAATAAATTTAAGGCAGAGTGGTTAGGATTTTAAATGGTGAATGGCCTGCACTTGTATACCGATTTATCAAGTCCCCAGAGACCCCAAAGCGCTTTACACTACAATCAGTCATCCACACATTTACCACTACAGTGGTGAGCTACATTGTAGCCACAGCTGCCCTGGGGCAGACTGGCTACATTGTGAGGCTGCCATACAATCAGCACCACTGAGCCCTCTGACCACCATCAGCAGGCAAGGAGGGTGAAGTGTCTTGCCCAAGGACACAACAACTGAGAAAGACAGAGCAGGGGTCCGAACCAGCAACCCACCAGTTACAGGACGTACCCCTACCACTGCTGCCACCGTCGCCCCTTGAAATGTGGAACCACTGTAAGAGAATGGACAAATGGACAGAAAGATGGATGGATGGAACTATTAAACTGGAATGAAAGAGTCAGAAAGTGTCATCCCTTTTCATTACTTTCCCAGGAAAAGCAGGACCTGCAAACCTTAGCAAGAGTTGGGCATGGGCATCAGGTTTTTTGAGCTGGAAAAAATAACTTAAATAAACCGGCTCAGTTATGGTTGAGGTACAAACACACCCTCCATTTCTGCTACCTGTATGACCCCCTCTGTTTTCCAATGGTTATAATCAATCTGACAGAGAGAGGTATCCCAATCCTTGTGGTTTTTAGTATAACAATGACCATCAGTGGGACCCTTTGTGGGGTGCCTTGAGACGACATTGTTGTAAATAAGCGCCGTTTAACTAAATAATCTGAACTGAAACTATCTGTGTAGTTATGCTGCTATAGGCTTAGGTTGCTGGAGGACATAACGACCACTTTCACCCTCTTCGCTACATTCTCACACTACTCTCCAATTTTGCATTATTTGCTGTTATTTCAGCTTTTAACCTTGTTCTCTCTATTCTCTTCCTAGAAGCTACA
>JAHUTJ010067121.1:0-18239 GCA_036250325.1 Characodon lateralis
CTGAAATATTTCAGTTAGTGTGCAATGAATCTAAAATATATGAATGTTAAATTTTCATCATGACATTATGGAAAATAATGAACTTTATCACAATATGCTAATATTTTGAGAAGGACCTGTATAGTGTAAAGTGAAAGTAGGATTTTTACAGCTCAATGGCAAAAATAAAATCCATCCATACCCATACCTCTGGTTCATCAGATGCATTGGATGAGGAGCAATCCATAGCCTGGAGGGCAGCACTCATGTGCGACCCAGTTTCGTGCTCCAATGTGACGATCAGCGCCTGCAGTGCCTGCTCTACTAGCTGCTCCCGGTAGTCAGAGGACAGCAGATGATTGTAAGGGATGCCGTATCCAACAGGGTCATAGGAACAGACCACGTTTAGCAGGGATGTGAACAGGGGCAGGGCATGTCTGAAGCAATGACACAAATTTTAAGCCAATTAAAGCTAGGTGGTTTTTACAGAGTAGCTATGCACGGAAGACATTTAAAGATGATAAAGATGGTATACAATCCAAAGCCAAGGCCTGCGCCCTGTCAACCTGTTTTCTGCAGAACAGAAGAAAGAGACCCAGGGGTTCAGCACTTGGCTGTCAGATGAAGGAGAAAGATACATGGCTTCAGAGAAGCAGGTGAGAAGCAGTTTCAGCAGCTCAGTCCTGAAAACACACAATGTTATGTAATGAAATTACATAATGGAAAATAAACCATTTTTATGAAATAATTCATTATAGCATCACTAAACAGGATGTATTTATTTAAACAAAATCCCTGTAGTTCTGAGAAATTTTGCAGATTTATGTAAAAGAATTGAATTTATATTTTACATTACCTAAACTAATTTCTTATTATTTGGCCTCCCCCGGCCATCATTGTTGGTTCAAATGACCCAAAATATAACAAAACAAAATGTTACTGTCTTCTTTCCCTCCAGTTTAAAATGTGTCAATTTAATATTTAGGACACAAGCTAAACAGGTAAAAACCAGCTTGCAGTCTTACCTGTTTCGGTCATGGATGTAATTCAGCGAAGGCGACTGAGCAAAGCCCACACCGGACTCCCAGATGTACTCACAGCTGTCTATGGATCGCATTTCCTCTAATGCATCCTGAAGCAAAACATCTTTCTGTCATAGTCAGTCAAACTGTTATAGAACAGTCAAATTATGGTACAAACCAACATAGAGTGCAATTAATGCATTACACAAAATATTCTTTACAGCAGTATCCAACTACAGTTCAAACAAAAGGTTTAAATAGGCATGTGAGAGTCTGCGTTTGTACACTTGGACCACGTGTTTCATTAAGTAGACGGAGCCGAGTACTCTGCTGACATTATCAGGCTTTGACACCTTGGCACAGATAACTGCAGCTTTAAGAATAGAAGTGACGAGGTGTTCCTGTAAGTAAACTGACAACAACGGGCACACTTCTGAGCCGTATTAAACTTCTCTGGTGGCCTAACCCAAGATCACCTAACTCACTGTTTAGTGTTGTTCATTAAGTTAAATCTCCCCCTCAGAAAAAAAAAAACAAAAAAAAAAAACAATTAAAATTATTCAACACAGACTTTAGTACTTTAATTGTCCTGATCATAAATAGGCCTGCCAGTAATGAAGTTCTGATAAACAGTGACACAGCAGCAGATTTGGAAAGAAAGGTCAGAAATCTAATCTTATACTGTTCAGTTCAGTTAGTCTTTATCTTAAATCAAACTATAGTCTTTTCTGTATAAAATAAAATAAAAATGGTGCAAGCTTCACTTTCATTTTTACCTTGAGAAGCAATGTTACTACTGGATCATTAATATCTGAGTTGCACCTGTGCTGATTCTGTAGCAGTGGTGCAAATGTGCAGTATACATGACATGAGAGAGCTTCATGGCTGATGTGGCTTTTTTTTTTTTACATTTCCAAAATATCCATAAAATCCATAAAAGACTCATTTATGTGGTGATCAAATTGTGTATGCTAAAGTGTTAAATGCATTGGAAGGCAGTGTGGGATTGATATTTTCCTATGGCATCATGTCTTCCAATGCATATAAAATATAAGACAGATACACAACAGTGTTATGGGGTTATTGGTACATTAATTCCCAGATCCACAAGCCAACAAATTGGGCAAATCTCAACACAGAGTCAAGACTACTAAAGTAGACAACACTAGTAGGCCTCAAAAGATTTCTGTATAAAAATAAGACTTCATTAATATTAGGAAACATGACCTGGTAGATGCATCATCCTTCAGTTTAGTTGATTTAGTTCAATTCAGTTTATGTATGCAGCGCTAATTTACAATGACTAAGTGCTGAATGGCAAATCTTTAGCTAATAGCTCTTAAGACACTGCCTTGTTAGAGTTAAAATCGTATATTTTTCTGGCACAATATCAATACGGCCCTTCAACAACTCATGCCAGAATTTGTTAACCATGTGTTACAATTTCCTCCCCACCATTTTCAACCCGTAAACAAACAATTTCCCACCAGCTTACTTAGCCATACCAGTCTATTTCTCTTGGTAGTTAGGCACTTTTAATGAATGGTGCAAATTGATGATCACAAAAATGCTAAACTCTTACCAATAATGTAATTCAAAAGTTTATCATTATCATCTGAAAGGTTTATTTTAGACCCATGTTTACAGTGATTGCAGTTCTGATCCCCACATGGTCCAGTTGCAACTTTAAATATGAGAGATTAGGGACCCTGATCAAACGCTTTATGGTCGGAAACAAATTCGGACCCCCAGAGGAACAAATACTAACAGAAAAGTGCAAGTTTAATTTGCCCCCCAGCTTACTTCCAGCTATATTTCATGCTTCATTGACTACAGAGGCAAGTGGGAATAAAAACTGACCACTTCCTCTAGTGGCAACACAGATCACCTCCCCAGTCTCTAAAATGTTTGCAGAGTTCAGTTAAGATGCATCCACCCAGCTCAAACACAGCCACTCCTGCCTCTCTCTGCGCCATGGAGTCACTCATTAACTCAAGCTACCGCCTGAGAAGGTTGCACGAAGGAGATAACGGCACGGACTTATACCAATAGGAGGTTACAAAACACGACTTGAAACCTTTCATTAGAGCTCACACTGGCTATCCCTGTTTTTCATCCTTTTGTAATAGATTTTAAAAGAATGACGTCACGTCTTTAAAGTAATTACTAAGGAGTTAGGGACAAGATGGCTTAGATTATTTTTTTTTTGGTATGCACAGTTCAAAAGTACAGTTTGTCCAGTTTGGAGCTATAGACCTAGCAGTCTAAGTTAGAAATAACATACCAACACATTTAATGTTATTTAATATAAATCATGTTTAATCCTGCATTATTCTGTAATGACCCGTTCTAAATGTTCATTAAAACATACTGACCGAGTTGCTCTTCTTGTGACTCTGGACAGTAAAATCTGGGCAGAAGAGCAGGTCAGCGATGGCAAGCAGCAGGGATTCAGCCAGTGGCCGAGCTTCAGTCTCATCAGCATCTTCATCCAAACTCTGCTAAAGAAAACATAATTTAAATACTAATCTCACAGGTTTTATAAAGAGGTGAACAAAGAAAGCTGTTGGTGGCAGGAATTGCATCCTATCCGTGAATGAACAGCTGCAGTGATGAACTGCTCCTTGTCTTCTGGTCTGTATCTTATTAAATCTCCCAAGAATATGTGAGCATATTGCTATCAAGTTTAAACAAATAAAAACATTTTTGTTTTTTGTTGCTAACAACAGTTAGCATCGTCACTGAGTACAGCAATTAGCAAATGCTAGAGGTTTTCAAAGTTGCACCTGAATACTATAACATAAATCCAACTACAATTACTCAGTAAAGGACAATATAAGTAATATTAGTAACAAAAAATAATTATTCTATGTTGTTTAATGACCAATTATGAAATCAGTTATTCTGACTCATCTACTCCATGATGAATTTACCAATATACACTCCAAGAGTTAGTTTCACACTCATCAGACCAACAAATTTAATTCAAGGGTTAACTAGTTTTGTTTCTCAAAATCAAGTAAGTAAAGTATTTTCCTGCAGAGTAGGATTGACTACAAAAAGCCTATTCAACCTGCAGCAGCCCTCCTTCACCTCAGTCCCATACTTTCATTAGGAGACATTTAATACCCCCTTAACTCAACCATTGGCGAGGACACAGTGAAGATACAATATAGGCAGTGTTTGCACCATAGTCCCCAGTTGACCAGGTAACCAGAGACTCAGCAGCAGGTGGAGGGTGGGCAAGGAGAAGAGGAGGGAGAGCCCAGCTATGGATGGAGACCTCTGCAGTGGTTTTATCTTACACAATCAAAGGTGAAATATCTCCTAGCCAGGGCATATTACTCTGGCTCAAGCAATCAAGGAGTCTCAAACTGTGAGATAGAACAACAGCTGATTGGTCAAACTCTCCTGTCTGTAGACAGAAAGGATTTCTCTAGCAGCAGCTTCCAACATATAATATAGACCAATAATAAACTATTTGCACCTGTGGAACTTGTAAATATCTCAGTAATTTAGATAAAAGATGCATGAGGCCATTAAAGCTGAAGTAACCCAAAAGATTTATTTAGCTCCTCCAGCAGTTTCAGCATAACTGATAAACCTTTACAATGTGCAAAGAAAGGCAAAATGTCAGAGTGTCAGATCTCCCAGACTGCGTGTCACATTCGTACCCCAGATCTTTTCGCACCGGGGATGGTGGACCAGAAGAAGCCCCTCCAGTCGGCATCTTCAAAAATATATGGCAGTATCCGGGTGAGCAGGCGGGTGCAATTCAGTACGATCTGACGCTCCTTCTCCGAGGGGCAGCCGGAGTCGACACACTGAACAAGCCTCTCCACGGCCTGGAAACAAATTACATCAAGCATAAATTTAATTGCAAAAGGACGAATTCCTTAATCCTAAAATCCTCTATCGGAGGAGTCTAATGCAATCTATATTTAGAGTTAAAACCAGGACCTAAAAAAACTAAAACTAAGGAAGTTAGGATTTTGAAGTTTATCTGAATGAAGTTTGCTTTGCTCTGAGTTCTTTTAGAGGCAGAAAACAAATGAAATTTCTTCTGTAAGCATCAATCTAATGCAAAAACTTTAGAAGTTGTTTTATTTCAAAGATAGTAAAACATTTAGAAAGCAGATTGAATCAAAAAACAGATAACGTATTTCAGAAGATATCAGAAGGCATGAGTGTAATTGTAACCTATTTTCTGTCCAGAAATCAAGGATTCTTTAAAACAACCTAAGAAGATTTAAAACAAAAACGATAAAAAACATGTTTCTTACTTCTTGATCTGTGATTTTTGGCTGTATTTTTTCCCTATGATTAATGTACGGTTTCCTCTCCTCCCACCTTTACTTACTAACCTCTAGTGCACCAAGTGTGGGAATAACAAACATCTGCATTCCTTTGTTCCCAACCGTATCCAGGATGGACAAAAGCTGCAGTGAAGTAAAACACAGGAGTTTTCGCTGTCTGTAATAACTAACATACAGGCCAAGTGACTACTTTATTCATAAAAAAAAATAATAAATAAAAAAAAAAATATATATATATATATATATATATATATAAAAAAAAAATATTTTCAATCTTTCAATCTTTTATTTTCAATTTTCAGTCAATATTTGACTTTCTGAGCAGATTTAGCTTCAGGAAGGGATGTTTAGATGTAAACCTCATCCTTTAGCCTCAGTCAGGGACAAATATTTTCAGTAGGAAAGTCCGATAAGATGGTACATGATTAACAGAGAAGTTGGCTTCAGTATCTTCATGCTTGAGCGGCTTATGTAAAAGCAACATCATATTCACAACAAACCAACTGAACTATTGGTTTTAAACCTTTTGATGCTGTTATTATTCTGTTCAATAATAAAGGAAAGTCTTTGCTCAGAAATTAGAGATAGTTATACATTTAGTGGTACAGCCTCCTAAATAAAAGTGTTTGTTCCTAAAAATACATTTCTCACCTTCCACAATTATTGGCGCCCCCTGGTAAAGATGTGTACAAAGCAATGAAATGAATCATTATCAAGAACTGTAACCCTAAGGTTGTCACTCCTTTCTGTAGCGCTCTAAGACCGAGCTCTGGAGATTTTTGTTTTTTTAACCTCTTGTATCATCTTTCTCACTTTACATATTAACAATATAAATGTTTGTTCTTGTTTAGCCTTGTTTGTCACAGTTGCAGGGTGTTTTAAAAAACTGCAATTTTACATATAGGAAAGTTTAGGCAAGTAGCTATTTTTGTGAAGTCATTTCTTGACTTTTGAAGTTTAGCAATGCCGGATTGTCTCGTCTTTCCCATTTTGAAGACTTTCACGTCACATTTGATCCCCAAGGTAACAGGAAGTAGTAGATTACTAATCCGAAGTTCCTAGGCAATGTCAGTTAAACAAGAAGCGTATCAAAATACATTGCTTCCATTATTTTTAACAAATATTTCTTTCTGTGAATTTTTGTCCTAACAGAAAAATTAACTAAAATTAAAGGTTGGATGCTACTGCATTAAAAAATTAAATGTATTTTAATTTTGTTTAAACACCATTAAAAGGGATGCCAATAGTTGTGGAAAATGATGTAGCAACTTAAAATGAAGCAAAAGCAGGAAAACTATTGTATTTTTATCCCAGAATAATTTTTGAAGAAGCTGTTTGGCCATGAAAAGTTAGCAATGATGCATCTTAAATGATAAACCGGGGTTAAAGAATTCCAGGATTTTAAATCACTCATTAACATCCTATTTGTGTTTATTGGGAACTTCTAGAGCAAGTGTCTCAAACTCCATCCTCCGCTTCAGCACCCCTGAATCAAATAATTAGGCCATTAGCAGGGCTCAGAAGAACTTGTTCGCATTCTGAGGAGGCAATTCAGATATTTGTTTCCGGTGCATTGGAGCTGGGACCCATCCAAAAGTTGCAGGACACAAGCCCTTGAGCACTATAGTTCAAGATCCCTGTTCTAGAGGCTAACTTTAGCTTACATTAGCTAATTTTAAACAGTAATAGTTGTGTAATTTTCAAGCAAGCTTTTGTCTTTAAGGGCTCCACAGTGGAGAAGTTGTTAGTACCTTTGCCTAGCAACAAGAAGTTCCTGGTTTCAAATTTTGTCCTGGGGTTTTCCTACATGGAGTTTGCATGCATAGGTTCTCTATGGGTACACCAGCTTCCTCCACAGTACAAAAACATGACTGTTATGTTAATTGGTTATTCTAAATCATCCTTAGGTACGTTTGTGTGTGTGAAAGAGTCTCTGTTCTGTGTGTCTCTGTGTTGCCTTGTAATAGACTGGCGACCTGCCCATGGTGTTTCCCACCTCTCACCCAAAGATCGCTGGAGATAAAAGTTGGTGTTTTCACTCTTAGACAGCTTTTGACTGTGTACTTTTGCCTGCCGTGAACTTTTTTTTTTTTTTTTTTGTACATTTTACACTTTTCTCAGTGCTGCAATTGTGAGCCAAAGGCCTGAACATGGCCGCCGTGTTCTACCAAGGCAAAGGTTTCACAAATGCAAAGCTAACAATTCAATTAAATGCTTAAATAATGGAAACTGACTTCACACTAAGTATGTGATATTCCTAAATATGATCAAAACAAGCAGCTCATCCTGGTGAGGACAGGTTACCTTGTAGCAGAGGGTCGCCAGGTTGGACGGAGACTCCTCTCTGACAGCTCGGATTTCTGCTGCAGGCACCAGAGCGAAAACATCTTGGACGGCGATGGAGCAGTCGGCCCAGAACTGATCCCAGAACACATTGTCTGTGGCTTCAACAGGCTGCACAAGAGGAAACATGATAAAATCTTTGTGTACCCATGTTACCATTTTTCCAACCAGCAATCCTGCAGACATATTATTATAAAAAAAAAAATCTGCTACAGTTAAGCCCAAAATTAGTTATACCCCTAGTAGATTTAGACCTAAAAAAAATGTTATACAGCCGAGAGGTTTGTTTATTTAGAGTAAATGAGACATCAAAGGGCCTAATAAAACAATATAAATGAATAATCAATTTTGAAAAAAAGATTTTCTCTCATTTTATTTACATTTTTTTTTTTTTAAATGGCAAAAAGGATGTATATCCTTCTCAATAATCAATTTAAAAAAATCTTTATTTGCATTGCAGGAATCAAAGCATTCCTATAATTCATGACCAGTGTTTTGCATGTTTCCGCTGGTATTTTAACAATTTAACCAAAGTGATGAGCTGCAGGTCTTTGTGGTTAAAGGATCTCCTTGCCATCACCCTAATCTTTAGCTCCCTAAAGATTAGCAGATTTGAGTATGGGACTCGGGCTGGGCCACTGCTAAGTTTTAATATTGCTTCCAGTCAAACAAAAAAGAGAAAACAAAATTTGGTAAAAGTTTACTTTAAACTTAAACCTCCCAGGAGGATGAACACTGAAAATATAGACAAGTAAAAATAGGATACAACACTATCTTTATGTGCATGACAGGATTAATTTATATCTGGTTGTGTTAAATGTTAATGTCTAGTTGTGTATGACCAAGAGGGGCTCACATCCACCAACATACCAAGATCTTTTTAGTGGAACGTTTTTGCAAACTTTTACAAAAACCACAAATGATGAATACACTTATTTGAATCAGGTATATACAGAATAATGTCTCAGTCTAATACATAAAAAGCCTCATCTAACAGGTATTATGACAAGCTATTTGTTTTTACATGACATTTATTAAATATTTGCTCCTTAAAATACTAGAAATGCGTGAACAGTAACAGATAACAATTTTGAATGTCCACAATTGATAGATTTTCCATAAAATGACCACCCACCGATGTTTTCTGTTTCAGTGGTTTACCTTCTACCATGAAACAATTAATAAATGGTTATGGCGCAATATGCGTTGTCCACTGACTATGAGAACAGTTCAGTTTAACCTTAACTAAACCAAAGCCTTCAGGCAAACACACTTTCACTCCACATGGCAAAACAACAGGTTATTGAAGAAGCAGTAAACAAACAACTGATGCCAAACAGGACAAAATCATTATCTTCCGCAAAACAGTGGACATGATAAAACATAAATGTTTGTTATCTTACCTCCCCATTCTCATTTCTAAACTAAAAACAAGGTTATTTAAGTTTTTTTTTACTTTACTTTGATAATGTGGACTGCACCTGACGCTACCATCTGGCACGCCAACCTTTATCATGGCTTCATTTAAAATCGCAAACAGATCGCGTTCGGAAGTACATTTTCCTTCCCCGCTAAAGAATTTTATTATGAAGAAAACAAAAACCGACCTGAGTTTTGGTCGTCAGCTGGATCACCGCTTTCCTAAAATGAAGTTTAGTGTCAGCGTTTCCCATTTTTTTCTGTGTCCAGCAGCCACCTCCTCCTGCCTGTAGGATCCGATGATAATTTCGCTCATCACAGCCCAGAGCGCAGCGCTGCTGGTGCGTTCAGGGACGACTCGAAAACGTGTCCTTCTTGCTTTTTAGAAGGATGTTGGAAGTATCAGGCTTTTTAAAATGTATTTAATTACAATCAAAATACTGAAAAACAGTTTTACAAGTCCACCAAATTGGCTTATAGAATTTCATGAATAAAAACAAGAAATCGTAGTGGGAAAAATGCCTAACTGTAGCACTAAAACTGACATCCTAAACTTCCCACACAGCTTTCGTCTACAAACTAAAACAATACAAGTAAACATGATAAAAAACACACAAAACATAAAAATTTGGAAGATTCCAGCAAAAAAAGTCCAATTTCTTTTTTACAATTACCAAGATAATATCAATTTTCTTTTGGGAGAATGCTTCTATCTGCAACACAAACACTCAAATAAATAAATAAATAAGCCACAAGAATAAACATTTTAATTAAGTAAAATCGAAAAAAGTATATTGAAACAACTCTCAAAAGAACTCTACATCATAAATATAAATAAATATCAGCTATAAATGGCAACAAACACATAATTAAAAACAAACAAAAAAAAAAACAATACGAAATAAAATAAAACATACAATGTATATAAGAGGGAAAGGGAAAACCATGAGTTAAAAAGCAACATGTTTAATATTAATATTAAAAATAGTAATACTGCAGTGCCTACATCATATTTACTCCAACTTATTTGTCAGCTTTTTGTTATGATAATTCTGACTGTTCCTGAAAGTAGCATATCCTGAGCAGGATCCAAATGAGAAGACTTCCGGGATACTTCATGTACATATTTACCTTCACGTGTTACCACTTGACTCTCCTGACTAGCTACACGTAAAACCACGATTCACGATTCAGTGGTTGACGTCATGATGAGCTACATCATCACCACCTGCACCATCACATCTGAATGTAACATTAAAGAGAGAGGTTTTTTTCTCTCTTTCATTGTCCGTTCAGCTGCAGAGGAAATAATTTATGAAGTGGACAGTAGATGGCGCCATAAGGTCACCTAGCAGCACAGTCAGTAAAGTTAATTAGCAATCAGTGGAAAAAAGCGACGTCCAACAAAGGGATCACACCTTTGATCTCTAAATGCAACGATAAACTTTGATTTAGACTTTAGACTATACTTTATGTTTGGTAGTAACTCTTATATTGGCTTTAATACCAGTTACAAAAGTGAGTAGTAAAATATATTTCTATATATTCTAAACAAAAACTGTTTTACTATTTTTCATGCTTTTGTAAAACAACACCAATCAATTTAACAGTTAAAATTAAGCTGTTTTATTTATTTCAGGATTAAATTATCTGACTGAGTTCACATAAAACCATTAAAAACAGTCATAATTTGTTGAAGTTGACTCTTGGACTTTTTTTTTAAAAGAAATTTGAAAACAATTTGTCCAGCAATGTAAAGCTGAGTTTTTATCTGCTGGTTATTAGCTGTTAGTCCTCCTGTTCTTTGTAACCTTGACAAGGTTTTACATAAGAAGGGGTAGAAGAGTGATCACCTTAGTGCCTTACTTTTTTTTTTAGTTTATTTCTCTGGTTCTGGTACCCTTCTTAAGGTTCGTTAGAGTCCTCCAGCAGTCTAAAGATATAGTGTCTTGAAAAGAATTCATTCCTCTGAAACATTTTCACATTTTATTACATTACAAAAATAAATGTCACTGTAGTTTACCAAGACCATACAAAGCAGGGCATGTGAAGCAGAAGAACAATGTTACATGGTTTTCAAGATTGTTTCAAAAATAAAAGTATTTAGCATATATATTCAGCTCCCCTGAGTAAATACTGTGCAGAATTACCATTTTGAGGACCTTTATTAAATGTCTCTACCAACTATGCATATTTGGAGACTGAGATGTGTGCCCATTCTTCGTTGTAAATAGCCTGCTTCAGTCAGATTGGATGAATAATTTATATTAAGTCTTGCTTCAGATTCTCAGTCAGATTAAGGTCTGGAGTTTGACTGGGCCATTCTAATACATAAATATGCTTTGAATTAAATCAGGGATGACAAACCTCATTCCTGAAGGACCGTTGTCCAGCCGCTTTTAGATGTGTTCTTGCTAAGAATTTCTAGACACCGGCTCGTGAGGACTAAGGTTCAACATCCATGATCGAAAGTATTCCACTGTTTTCTTAGAAGGTGAACCTCCATTCCAGTCTCAAGTAATTTTTTCAGCCTCTAGTAGGTTTTCTTCTCATATTTCACTGCATTTACCTCCATCAATCAATCAATTAACTGGCCATCTTTCCTGTCCCTGCTGAAAAAAAAGCATCCCCACAGCATGATGCTGCCACCACCATGTTTTACCATGGGTTTGGTGTAATGAAGTATACCACACATAGTGTTTAAATAGTTGGCCAAAAGGTTTGTTTTTTTGTCCCATCTGGCCCGAGCATCTTCTTCCACATGTTTGCTGTGTCCCCTTTGTGGCTTGTGGAATGCTGCAAATGAGATTACATATGGACTATAAAGGCCAGGTTGAAGGAGTGCATGACTGTTTTACTGTTATTAAATTCTTCCACCTAATTTGTGGATCTCTGTAGTTTCTCCGGAATTACTTTGGGCCTTTTTGCGCCTTCTTTTATTGATGTTCTCCTTCTCTGGCCTGTCAGTTTAGCTGGATGCCCATGTCTTGGTAGGTCTGCAGTTGTGCCACACGCTTTCCATTTTCAGATGATGGACTGAACAGTGCTGAATGAGATGGGTGGGTTGCTTTATAACCTAACCTTGTTCTAAACTTCACCATAACTTTCTGCATGACCTGCCTGGTGTTTTCCTTGGTCTTCACAATGCTGTTTGTTCACTGATGTTCTTTAACAAACCTCAGGCCTACACAGATCAACTGGATTTTGACTGAGTAATTACTAATGAGTTGTTATCTGAAGGCTATTGGTTGCAATGCATTTTATATATAGGTCTCAGAATAAAGAGGATGAAGATAAATGTAGGACACACTTTTCAGTGTTTAATTTTTAAAAAATGTTGTCAGGTTGTAACCTGAAAAAATGTGGAAGAGTTCAGGAGGAATGAATACTTTTCCAGTGTAACGGTATTGGGTTATAAGTGTGACTGATATTTAAATGTATATTTTATTGCCTCACACATTAATTTTTTCTCCAACAACTGACCGCTCCGACGCTGCCTAGTGAAGATTAACATGCCAGTTTAATAGGATATCTTCAGCAACCCCTCTCTAAATGTGATCGGTGTTTGTGGACATTAAGGACACACCCGTCCAGAAGGCTAAAACTATTTCTACCCAATGTAGTCAGTATTTGTGCACAGAGTGGTATCAGTTACCCAACAGTGTATCTGTACTGTTTGTGGAAAACCACAAACTCCAGACTTATGATCCGTAAACAAACATATTCATAGTTTGTGGTTTCCTAAATAGCAACCTACATTTTAATTTAACCCACAATCTGTTCATGAGGCATTTAAACAGCTGCACGATTTTTCTTAACATAATAGTTATTAATATTGTTCTTGAGAACAAATCATGTAGGTCAACTGTAAAGACTCATTTAGAAGCCTTCCAAATTGCAATTTCTTCACCAGAAAAACTAATAGGCTAAGCAGATGTCAAACAGCTCTTAGCCAATCGGAGCTCCACCTTGTCCAGGCATGCAGAAGTGAAAACAGAGGCCTTACAAATAACTTTCTGCAAGCACGGTCATGCAGAGTCTTTTTGGACTGCAGCCTCTACAGTCAAGAAGAATGATAAACACAAGGAACTCTAGTGTTTTCCTAAGTTTGCTGGTAGCACTGTCTACAGCCGAGGTTGTAAGGGGCCTGTTGAGACATGGAAGAACGAGACACATTTCTATTTTCTCCTCCACTGACAGTTCAGGTAAGCAGAACATTCATTAAGATTTCTTGGTATTGTTTTCTGAGCATTAATTGTACCATTTTATCTTGTAGATGAGATCTGCCTCAACGGTGGGTTGTCTGTGCCTTCCTTGGTCACTGGTGAACACTTGTTTTGTAATTGTATTGATGGTTTTACTGGGAGACACTGTGAAATTGGTGAGAAACTGATCTTAAACCAAACTTCAATCATGCCATTTCACATTTTACTAACCTGTGTATGTGGTTATAGGGAAAGGTGACAGCTGCTATGAAGGGACTGGATTATACTACAGAGGCACCGTTTCAAAATCAGTCAGCGGAAAGACATGCAAGAACTGGGATTTACACACCAGAAGGCGCTACCTGTCCTCAGACCTTCACTTTGGAAGACACAACTACTGCAGGTAGGTCTATGATGTCAATGTTAAACTACACTCTGACATAGCGATAACAAAATTTTTAGTATCTAAGGAGGAAATTGTGTTCCAAACTTTCATTGTTTTAACAGTTATAGAGCTATAGTTACAGTACTTTGGGATGCATATAGTTATTCTTAACAAATAAAGGAGGCACCCTTCAAAACAAGAGACAACTTTCTATAAACGCTATGATTCACTGAAGCACTTCTGGTAGGATATAGGTCAATAATACGAGCTTATCCACAGGTCTGTTGTTACACACTTGGTTTTACTTGCAACATTTAAAGTTTTGCTTCATTTCAATTCAGTTTTTATATTTAGCACTAATTCACAACAAATGTCATGTCAAGACAAACAGGTCCAGGTCATATCCAGAAGTATTCTGTATGATCTGATCAAACCAATGTTTTTTACACCCGACGGCATTCAATGAGCAGAAAAACGCTGTTTTTTTTCGACGTTCTGTGGGTGGTCTTAAAACATTCACAAAACGCTAGAATCAGGGACATTTCCAGGGACAGCTTTAGCCAGGGACATTTCGTCTAAAACTGGGACTGTCCCTGGAAATCGGGGACGTCTGGCCAGCGTTTCATAGTTCTACCATAAAGAACTATGAAAACCTAAAATAATAATAAAACTGAGTTTAAATTGTCTGTCAGTCAGTCATTTTCTACTGCTTCTTCCATAGTGGGTCGCGGGGAGGCTGGTGCGTATCTCCAGCAGTCTATGGGCGGGAGACGAGGTACACCCCGGACAGGTCGCCAGTCCATCGCAGAGCAACCAGACACACAAAAGACAAACAACCAAGCACACACTCATTCACGCCTAATTTCACGCAATTTAGAGAAACCATTTAACCGGTCATGTTTTTGGACTGTGGGAAGAAGCTGGAGTACTCGGAGAGAACACACGCATGCATGGGGAGAGCATGCAGACTCCATGCAGAAAGACCCCCGGCCGGGAGTCGAACACCCAGGACCTTCTTGCAGCAAGGCAACAGTGCTACCAACTGTGCCACCGTGCAGCCCAGTTAAAAAATTTTTAATTTGACTTACCTTCAAACTATGGCATAAATATCAGTTGAGAAAGACACACAAATTTGGGTTGAAAATATGAAAGAACTTTTAACTGCTTGAGGAGATGTTAGCACCCAAACACCATCTATAGTAATGTAAATTTTAAGACAAAAATAATTAGTTTGTTGGTACTTGGTGTTGTTTCTCTTTCAGAAATATCCAGTATAGACTACGTCCCTGGTGTAACGTGTGGAAAAACCACCAGCTGGTGCGTGAATATTGTGATATCCCCCGTTGTCATGTTGAATCCTGTAAGTGTGTTATTTCCATAAGGAGACTATTTATTTTTCACCTTAATCAGATTTCGTTAAGACCTTGAACCTTTAGGACAAGTTAATTTATAATTTGCTTTATATAATACTGCTGGGGTATAAGAATTTTTTAAAGAGTGATCTGTAAAATATCTTAATTAATTAGAAATGTTTCACAAATGTTTTATACAAGGTGACCTCTCCTCATGTTTTATAAAACATTTTCAATCTTCCAGTTACACCTGCACCTTCAGCTGGACCCACCAAACTACAAACACGTGAGTTCCTAATGCAAATCTTTTTCTGATTTTTATGCTTTTCGTTAAAATATTTTTGAACAGCTTCTTTCCCAGCAGCAGATCTGGCGTGTGGTCAACGGACCATAAGGAATCAGATGAAGATTGTGGGTGGAACAGTTGCTACTGTGGAATCTCACCCGTGGGTTGCTGCCATATTCTGGCATAGCAAATCGAAGGAAAAGGTTTTCCGCTGCGGGGGCAGTCTGATATCCGCCTGTTGGATCATAACGGCCGCCCACTGCTTTCCTGAAGGGTAAGACATGACGTCAGTTACAATAAGCAGAGTCGGTGCTGAGAAATGACAGATAATATGATGTACATTTGTGTTTCAGCTCTCAGGCGAGCCATCGATCCTTCTCTGTCACGCTGGGAAAAAATGCTCTCAATGAAAGTGACCCAACTATGGAGCAAACCTTCAGAGTGGAGCAAATCTTCATCCATGAAGGCTTCAACAATAGTGAACAAAACTACAATAACGACATTGGTATGAATGGATCTCTTTGCTGTAAAAAATCTCCCAGATAAAAGCAACATAGAATTCAGCCATACCTGAAGAATATTTACCATTTAAAATAAAACAAAGTGCCACTTTTATAGAGTTAGGGTTAAAAAAACAATCATACTTTGCACCATCAACTTACTAAAGTACCTCAGAGGAGGTCTTAATGATTTTTGCATGTGAATTATGTCTGTCATGTTTGTTTTGTTGTTTACTTCAACACTAAGTTTTGTAATAAATGTGTTTATATTTTTTAGCTTTGCTGAAGTTAATGGCCAAACATGGAAAGTGTGTTGAAGAGACCAACTGGGTGAAGACTGTTTGCCTGCCGCCACCGTTGCAGAGCCTGCAGCCGGGGGTCACCTGTGAGATTGCTGGATATGGGAAAGAGAAATTTGGTGAAGAAAGTTTGATAAACTTTCTTTCATATTTGAACATTTATTCTCATGGGACTGTCATAAGAGTCATGGAAGAACATTTAATTTAAGAGGGATTTGGTGAATTCAGGTGTACGTAATACAATGCCAAAATGGAAAGACATCAGCAATGGCTTCAGAGAAGCAATTGTGTTTACTTTAAACAAGTATGACTTGTTTAAATTGTTAAAGGAAAAAATCTATTTTCCCTAAAAAAAGAATGGCAGCATGACTTCGATTTGCTAGATGTCTAAAACAGTGACAAATGAGACCAAAGCCCGGATGTTTGCACAGGACACATAAGGAAAAAAATCCAACGTCTTACACCAACTAAAAGGCACAGTGGTGGAGGAGTGATGATTTGGGGTTCATTGCAGACACAGGACCTGTGAACCTTGTGTAAAGTCATCTATCAGACACCTTGAGCTTGGCCCAAACTGGGTCATCAACAAGACAGTGATACCAAACATAGTAACAGATCTACAACAAAATCTCTGAAAAGAAAAGAAAAAAGGTGTTGCAATAACCTAGTCAAAGTCCAGACCTCAACCTAATTGACACTAACGACACCTTAAGAGAGCCAAGCAAAAAACGAGTGAACTGAAGTAACATTTTAAAGAGGAGCTATTATATCATCAAATGGAGTTAATTATTCTTCTGATTGTGTTGACAGTCAGGAAAACAAAGGTGCAATACAAAAGATAAATGTATTTTGTTGTGATAACATATTGGTTTTATTGCACAATAGTTTATCCACTCCTTTTCTTCGCAGGTTTGTGGTACAGATCTCAGTACCTCAAGAAGGCTCAGGTGAACCTCCTCGCTGATAATGTGTGTCAACAAAAGGATTATTATGGAAATATGGTCAATAACAACATGTTTTGTGCTGCACGTCCCGACTGGAGCCAGGATGCCTGTGAGGTATGTTAACATGTCTGTACCTGAATTCACTCTTCATTCCCCAGATAAGAGCTTTTGTTGCCTTCAATGCTGCCTGACTCTGTCTCGCAGGGCGACTCAGGAGGGCCACTGGTCTGTGAAGTCGACAACAGGCTCTTCCTCTTCGGAATTATTAGCTGGGGTGATGGATGTGCAATGGAAAATAGACCTGGGGTTTACACCAAAATTACTAATTATAACAAATGGGTAGAAGAAAAGACAAACCTTCCCTCCATCACTGCTGGAACCATGTTCCCTCAGAAATGATTTAAAGCTGAGATCATAAGCTGTTAAAGGGGTTTGTGTTTTTTTTTTTTTTTTTTTTTTTTTTTGAAACAGGGTTTTATAGCTTAAGAATGAGCAGTCAGTATCTTACATTACCTAGACTGCTCAGCTTGGAGAATAACAGATAAATTGTCATTGATGAGACAAAGTAACACACTCTAGGGATTTCTGAGGTCTAAAACAACTTAAACTCACAAATATCTTACAAAATATTTGTGAGTGAATGAAAGGTCTCTCACACTTTTTTTTTTTAAAATACATTTTGGTAGTGTTTTCTTTTTCATTAATTTTCCATCCAATCACTACTTGTAAGAGAAAACAAAGTGACATTGTTCATTTAGTGTTGAGTTTCAACTGTTGTGTAAATATTTCCTGTAACACACAAACAAAAAGGTTCAATTTATCTACTGGTTTATAAAAATCTGAAGACCTTTGCTAAAATGTGTTTCTACGAACTTTTTACACCTCTGCTGAGTTTAAAAGTGATGTAATTTTTATCACATATTGTTGTAATTTTGATTCATCGTATGACTTTTTTAATGCATAAAATAAAGTTTTTACACTGATATTTCCCTGTTGCCTGTATTTGTAACCTGTTCATCATGACTCACGTATGTTATTATTAACGGTTTTTCTTACAGCTTCTATTTACAGGTCCTTCTCAAAATATTAGCATATTGTGATAAAGTTCATTATTTTCCATAATGTCATGATGAAAATTTAACATTCATATATTTTAGATTCATTGCACACTAACTGAAATATTTCAGGT
>JAHUTJ010067122.1:0-18233 GCA_036250325.1 Characodon lateralis
TAGTAAACTATTTAAGGAAATATTTTGGAAAAGAGACAAATCTTTCTGGAGAAATGGGGCTTAATGGTGTTTACTTAGTTATCAAGTTTAGTAAAATAATGTTTAGGGAACTATTATTTACTGGGTTGAAAACTAACAATCTTTCTGGGTAAATATTCTTTAGCAGGCAAGCACATGTTCTTAGCTGTTAGCAGTTCAAGCTAACAAAAAAGCTGATAGCTTAGCACCAAAATCAAACACATCTTTAAAATATCGTTAATAAAACGGTTAAAATGCTGTTTTATTAAAAGCGCGGACAGCGCGTTATGATCAATCTTCTGTGTTTAAAATTACCCTTTAAATAAAGTTTTTCTTAACTTTCAAAACACACAAACACAGAGCACAAAACTGAGCACGTGTGCTGCAGATAGCCTGCTAGCACTAAGATAGCAGAGTTTCACAACAAAACTTCATAAAATGAAAACGTTTAGATCATTTAATCCAAAATCACTTCTATCACTCTGCCCAAACCTAACCGCTGCTGAGGAGAAGTGTCCAGGCGACGACGAAGTTTGAAAAAACGTCCACAGTCAACAAACGGTTAGCTACAGCTAGCCTCCTTAGCTGCGGAGAGTGGTGGCTGTTCTGTCGGCCAGCCAAAACTGCACGTTACCACGTTGATGCGTTCCGTTGTCCTTCCTTGGGAAACTTGCTTTACCAGCAAACAGACATTAGCGCGCTGTGCCTCTCCTGTCCCGGTCGTCACCATCGTGGAAGAGATCGGTTCCTTGGGAGGGTGGGGGTTTTATATGGCCAGTGGCATCATGGGAAGTCCGCTGTTACCCCCCCTTGGCTGTACCGGAAGTAGGTTAAATGAAATTTATTTTGAAAGTTCCAGAAAAGTTTGTACCGCATCTTTCATGTTGTATCCATGGCTGTGGGTCCCAACAACCATGAACCCTTGAGTACCCTGCAGAGGTGTAGAGCTCGTCAGTGGTCCATGGCTGGGATGAAAACCACACTGCTCCTCCTGAAGCCGACGTTCGACTCCACCCTAGTCTGCCAGTCCAGAGGCACTGTCCCCAATTGCCACACAATGTTGAAGAGGCGTGTCAACCATGACAGCCCCACAACACCCAGAAACTTAAGGTACTCAGGGCAGATCTCATCCCTGCCACTGTGGAGCTTTTTAACCACCTCGGTGACTTCAGCCTGGGAGATGAAAGAGTCCAACCCTGAGTCCCCAGCCTCTGCTTCCACCAGGGAATGTGTGACAGCAGGATTGAGGAGTTCCTCAATGTACTCATTCCACCGCCCGATAATGTCCCCAGTCGAGGTCAGCAGCTCCCCAACCCCACTGTAAACAGTGTTGGCGAAGCACTGCTTCCCCCTCCTCAGGCACCAGACGGTTTAACAGAATTGCTTCAAGGCCAACTGGTAGTCCTTCTCCATGGCCTCACCAAACCCCTTCCAGGCCCAGGTTTTTGCCTCTGCCACAGCCCAGGCCATGGCACGCTTGGCCTCACGGTACCCGTCAGCCACCTCAGGAGTCCAACAAGCCAACCACAGCCAGGACTCCATCTTCAGCTTGACCGCATCCCTTACTGCCAGTGTCCACCACCGGGTTCAGGGATTGTCACCGTGACAGGCACCGCAGACCTTACGGCCCCAGCTACGGGCAGCAGCATCGACAATAGATGCGGACAACATAGTCCACTGAGACTCTATGTCTCCAACCTCCCCCGGAATCTGGTCAAAGCTCTCCCGGAGGTGGGAGTTGAATACATCCCTGGCCGAGGGCTCGGCCAGACGTTCCTAGCAGACCATCACTATGCACTTGGGCCTGCCAAGTCTGTCCGGCCTTTTCCTCTTCCAGGGGATCCAACTCACACCATGTGGTGATCAGTGGACAGCTCAGCCCTTCTCTTCAGCTGAGTGTACAAAACATGAGGGCGAAGGTCTCACAACATGACAACAAAGTCGATCATCACATCAACCTCCTGCCTAGGTGTCCTGGTGTCAAGTGCACAGATGAACACCCTTATGCTTGAACATGGTGTTCATTATGAAGTGCAATAACGAAACACCACTTGGATTCAGATCAGGGAGGCTATTCCTCTCGATCACGCCTTTCCAGGTGTCACTGTCGTTTCCCACGTGGTCGTTGAAGTCCCCCAGCAGAATAATGGAGTCCCTGGGAGGAGCACTATGCAGCAGCCCCAACAGGGATGCCAAGAAGGCCGGGTGCTCCGCACTACCACTGGGCCTGTAGGGCGAAACAACAGTCAGAGGTCTGTCCCCAACCTGAAGGCGCAGGGATGCGACCCTCTCATCCACGAGAAACCCCAACTCGAGACGGCTGAGCTGGGAGGCAGCAAGCAAACCCACCTCACCCCAACCCGCCACCTCTCCCTGCGGGCCACTTCAGAGTAGAAGAGAGTCCAGCCCCTCTCGAGGAGATGGGTTGCAGAGCTGGTGATCCCGACTATTTCTAGTCGATATCTCTCTACCTCAGGCTCATCCCCCCCAGCGAGGTGACATTCCACATCCCTAGAGCCAGCCCTAAGCATCCGGAGATTGGGGCGCCGAGGGTCCACCTTCGTCTGCTGCCCAATCCTCTTTGGAGCATTCCCTCATGGTTCCCCCTGCAGATGGTGGTGTCACTGGGGGATGGCCTTGCATCTCTCGTTCGGGCTTGGCCCAGCCGGCTCCCGTGAGAGCAAACCGGCCATAAGACGCTCTCCGACGAGTCCCGACCCCAGGCCTGGGTCCAGGGTGGGATCTCGGCTCCGCCGTTCGGGCGATTTCACATGCTTCAATTGTATGGTCCTGTCTGGCCCGTTACCCAGAGCCTGTTTGCAATGGGAGACCCTACCAGGGGCATTGAAGCCCCAGACAACATAGCCTCCACCATGTTAAGGTGGCGATTCAAGGAGGGGTCTTCAAAAAATTACTTGTGCAAAATGTGGTTTGTAAATATACATAACTAAACGCGGTTATGCAAAAGTAGGACATAAGTGCCTGACTATGTTTTAAAATGAGTGGGCAAAATTGGGAAATATGGTAATTTTGACTAAAAGGTTTTCTAATACACTTTATCTAATTGATGGCAAGTGATAGAGATCTAGTGCTGGTTTGACACTTGCAAAGCTGATTGACTTTACCTTCCTTCTGCATGGCTTTAAGCTATACATAAGTTTGCACACCTCTTTTAAAAATAGGTGTTCAGTTGGTCAATTGTTTAGGCGCCTAATGTAGGCATATATGCACACTAATACTGAAACTGCATGTATTTGCATTGTTTCTTGCTCAGGTTGTTTGTATAATTAAAATGCAGTGGCCCTACAGTAGGAATGTCAGGCTCCAGATTTTCTATAAGTAGAGAATCAGGAATGCAGCCTGCCTGATATGTTACTTGTCTTTCTCTCCATGATTGCACACAGGAAAAGCTGAGGGTATGTTTAATTTGGGATTTGTGATGAGACTTAGGGTAGGGTAAACACTTGTATTTTTTTTTTTTTACATTGCATTTGTGCTCAATTGTTTTTGTATATTAAGTAGCTTTCACAAATGATTGATTAAATAAGTTAGCTGTTGTTCTGGCTAGTGACTGTTTTTCACAACACTGTCTCTAAAGTAGTTTAAATTTTATAACTCCTTACTGACATTTACAACTGATAAATTGGGTGGCATGAAAGAGCCCCATTTGTATGTATAATATTGAAGGACAAAATTACTGTTGGCTTTTTAGATTCTTACCAGTGTTCAGATATTCAGTCAATATAATTTCAGTTATGCCTTATAAAGTTATCAGCAGTTGGTCTCAAAGGGAGATTCGAACGTTTCTGGAACAACTTCACCGACTCCCAGGGTGCATAGAGAGGGTCAAAGATCAGGTGAGTTGAAGACTCCAGCAACACGTGAAATACTAGGAAACAACTTTATTAGCAGCCCAACGCATTTCAGCTTGTGGTCTTCATCAGGGTCATTCTCTCAATAGAATTGTGTCAGTTTCTCTAAGAGTAAAAATAATCTGGCTACTAATTTGGGTATAAATACTCTTGCAAGAATGTTTATACCCCTTGATCTTTCTTACATTTTGTCATGATACAACCACAAACATCAATGTTTTTACTTGGATTTTATGTAATTGTCATGTTCCAAAGGGATTTGTGTTTTGGTTTTCATTTCTGTTTGTGTTTTAATCATTTCCTTGTTGTTCATATATGGTCCATAGGTCTTGCCACATTCAGTTCATCTTAGTCCTTCATTTTGAGTGAGGTTTTTACACAGTAGTTCATTTCTTTGTGTTTGGTTTCTTAGCCTATTCTTGTTTTGTGGACTTTGTACATTTGGATTTATTTCTTTTAGATCAGCGTTAGTCTTTTCCACTTGGTTAGCATTTTATTTATGTCTTAGTTTAACTCCCTTTGTCTGACTTAATCTCCCTTCAGCGGCTTCCCTGCTTTCATTCTGCCACAGCTGTCCCACATCTCATCTGGTTTCTTTGTCATTTTTCACCCCTGCCTCAGTACTTAAGCTCCTGGTTGCTCATTGCTCCTTGCTAGATTCTCCCATTAGTCGCCATTTCACTGCCCATTTCTCTGGCTGTGCTCTACATACTGTTTGCTCTGTAAGTTTCTGTTTTATTTAATTCTTTCCCAGGCTCATTCAGAGATCCTGTCTCCACATTGGTTCTACTAAAAAACTACACAACATGACAGTAATACACCAGCATAAACCAGTACATACACTCACAGGCCACTTTATTAGGTACACCGGTCCAACTGCTTGTTAAGGCAAATTTCTTATCAGCCAATCACATGGCAGCAACTCAATGCATTTAGGCATGTAGACATGGTCAAGAAGATATGCTGCAGTTCAAACCGAGCATCAGAATGGGGAAGAAAGGTGATTTAAGTGACTTTGAACATGGCATGGTTGTTGGTGCCAGACGGGCTGGTCTGTGTATTTCCGAAACTGCTGATCTACTGGGACTTTCACGCACTACCATCTCTAGGGTTTACAGAGAATGGTCCGAAAAAGAGAAAATATCCAGTGAGTAGCAGTTCTGTGTGCACAAATGCCTTGTTGATGCCAGAGGTCAGAGGAGAATAGCCAGACTTGTTCGAACTGATAGAAAGGCAACAGTAACTCAAATCACCGCTCATTACAACCAAGGCATGCAGAAGAGCATCTCTGAACGCACAACACGTCGAACTTTGAGGCGGATGGGCTACAACAGCAGAAGACCACACCAGGTGCCACTACTGTCAGCTAAGAACAGGAAACTGAGGCTTCAATTCGCACAGGCTCACCAAAATTGGACAATAGAAGATTGAAAAAAACTTTGCCTCGTCTGATGAGTCTCAATTTCTGCTGCGACATTCGGATGGTAGGGTCAGAATTTGGCGTCAACAACTTGAAAGCATAGATCCACCCTGCCTTGTATCAACGGTTCAGGCTGGTGGTGGTGATGTAATGGTGTGGGGGATATTTTCCTAGCACACGTTGGGCCCCTTAGTACCTATTGAGCATCGTGTCAACGCCACAGCCTACCTGAGTATTGTTGCTGACCATGTCCATCCCTTTATGACCACAGTGTANGGTTTCTTGAACATGACAATGAGTTCACTGTACTCAAATGGCCTCCACAGTCACCAGATCTCAATCCAATAGAGCACCTTTGGGATGTGGTGGAATGGGAGATTTGCATCATGGATGTGCAGCTGACGATTTGCAGATTTTATTTGTGGTCACCAGAAATGTATTTCGTTTTTTTGCTAATTTTACAGAAATAAAAGATAATTCTACTCAAATGTCTATGAAATTTTCATTCATCATTGTGGGTAATTCTATTGTAACAGGCGTCCTGCAGGCCATGCATGTATGGGTTACAGAACTTTTTCAATATGGATACAGGCAAAAAACCATTGTCAACATAGCTGATCACTCATATTAAGCTATTGTGTGTCTGGAAAAACAAACAGGTATCAGGATAACTATTATTTAACTGTTTTACATCAGAAGTGAAGCTAAGGACTTGATAAAACCTTTCGTTTTTCTATTTCTTCCTTTTCATTGTGGAGTTGGTCAAGACAGTAAAACAAAATTACCCACAATAAGCAATGCTAATAGAAAGACAACTTATTTAAGATAAAAGCCCAAATTTCTAGAAAGATTTTAGTAACTACAGCAGATTACAGTAATTAACATTGTCAGGTAATTGGAACATTACTTTGAATATGCTTTGAGTTTTCATTAGTTACTGAACAATGCCCCATTAATTTGTCCTGTATCTTCAAGATTATGGCTGCTGCTGTTTTAGGTGTGCTTGTGTATTTGTTTTGCCCTCTCTGTGTGTAGTTTTGTGGAACGTCGAGCACAACTCCTTTGGCTTGAAACTGGGTAACTGATATCTTCCATACACTGTAGTTATATTTTTCTACTGTATATTTTAAGTCAGCTATATCGGCTCTCTAAATCTACCATCCATTCAACCTTATTAAGGTTTGCTTAGTTTGAACTGCCAGTACATTCCAGTACTCCTGCTGCTTCTGTTGTATGTAGTTGCTTATTAATATTGAAAGCTATGTGTATCTCAAATTTAACACACTTCCTTTCTGCATTATACAATTAAGGTCGGGTACTTCAGATCATAAGTCATTTTCTGCCAACACATTTGTTCTGCTATTCTTGTGCAGGCTCGTCTAAGTTTTATGTGTTCAAAGAAAGGAAGGATGACAGTTTTGTAAAACGTTACAATATACTTTGTATATTGTAGTCTAAAGCTAACTTGTTATATGTGCTATGAGTTCATTTGTTTGTATGCTGTTGTTTCACATCAACAACTTCCAAATCCAAACTTCACTGCTTAGCTAAGGAAAAACATTAATGGGGAATAGATCAGTTGTGTTAAGCATTTGACTGTGTCCCTCGTGGTGCCCTGTGGGGGGTGCTCCACGAGTATGGAATCGGGGGCCTTTTATTAGGGTCCATCCGGTCTCTGTACAGGCGGAGCAGGAGTTTGGTCCGCATTGCCGGCACTAAGTCGGACCTGTTCCCGGTGCATGTTGGACTCTGGCAGGGCTGCCCTTTGTCACCGGTCCTGTTCATAACTTTTATGGACAGGATTTCTAGGTGCAGCCAAGGGCCGGAGGGGGTCTGGTTTTGGGACCAGTGGATTTTGTCTCTTCTTTTTGTGGATGACGTGGTCCTGCTGGCCCCCTGTAACCAGGTGTGAGTCACGACTTGTGTGAGCTGGACAGACTTGGTTTTGACTTTACGGACGAAGGTGACTGCATGCTCTATCCCGCTCCTTCTCCAATTTATAAATAGAGATATTTATAAAGATTTATAGCTAATAACAGTTTTAATTTATTTATAAAATTTTTAATAAAATGGCTCTCCATAGAGGGCTGCACAGTGGCGCAGTTTGTAGCACTGTTCCCTTGCAGCAAGAAGGTCCTGGGTTCAACTTCTGGCCGGGGGTCTTTCTGGAGTTTGTATGTTCTTCCCGTGCATGCGTGGGTTCTCACTGGGCACTTCGGCTTCCTCCCACAGTCCAAAGACATGCCTCTTAGGTTAACAGGTCTCTCCAAATTGCCCTTAGGTGTGTGAATGAGTGTGTGCATGGTTGTTTGTGTGTTGCCCTGTGATGTACTGGAGACCTGTCCAGGGTGTACCCCGCCTCCCGCCCATCTGCTGGAGATAGGCACCAGCTTCCCCATGACCCACTATGGAAGAAGCGGTGTAGAACATGACTGTCTGACTGGCTTTCCATAGAGCTTAGGCAATGGAAACACCAATTAGTGTAAAGTACATTCTAGCACCAGTTAAGCACAGGAACTGATTTATTATAGAAATCTTACGTTACATATTTGTGATTTGAATCCCACTACTATAAATATACTATATAATAAAGAAACTGAGCCACAATGATTTATATGCTGTTGTAAATAATGTTCATAACATGTACTGTGACTGGTTTATACCTCATTTAACAAATATGATTTCTTATGTTGCCTTAGTAAGACAAACAATGATTAAATAGTAACCAAGGTGTAATTTTTTTTTTGTGTGTGTTGCGAATAACAAATGCATTCCCTGGATTCTCCTGTTATCTCCAAACAGTATTCCAAGAAAATGTGGGTGCTTATTCCATTGAGTTGGTATGATGTATAACTTTTTAATGTGATCAGGAAAACTTGATAAGTCTGTGGTGGTCTTTCAACAGTTTCTCAGATTACTTTGAGGTTTTCATTTTTTTTTTTTTACATATCAATTGTTTGAGTATTTACAAGAATAAGGCTTGTAATGGGAAACATATAAATAGGGTTACTTATATTTTTTGTTCTGCCTGCAGTTTGATGGTATGATGGTTTACTGCTGCATACAACACCTAAGACTGATAGGTATAATTGAAAAGAAAAGAGGGAACTCTGAAGATCTGGGTGACGTTCTGAGTAAACTGGGTAAACCTTGACCCTTGACCTATAGAAGACAATAAGGTAATGGGGGAAAGTAAAAGGGGAGGTGGATGTTGTGAGGATTTAAAACGTAGATGTGCTGGAATGAGCTTCTTATATACTGTCACATGGTGTATTACTGGTAGTGCTTTATCCGTGGTCATTCTCCCAAAATGTAACTTATTTGAAAATTCCCCTTTTGTTAATTAAATAAGGCACCCTAAACAAATTTTGCTGTTCTGCTCCTGGTGTTGACTTATTACAGAAGCCCAGAGGGGCTCATAAGTGAATGAAATTTGACAAGATGTTACCAGCCAAAGAAGAGAAAGTAGGCCTTCATAAAACAATGTGAAAACCCTGGTTTCTGCCACAGAACAGAGCTTTTTCAAACTGTTTAGACTTTGATGGTTTAATTCCACATAGACATTGATAAATTGGTGTTGATATTGCTAAATAAGCCTGCACTTTCCCTCCTTACAGGTATTGTTTGAGATATGGTGCATTGTTGCAAGTTTTATTTGGTACCTTTTGATTCACAGCCTTATTTCAGACATAAACTTGCCTAGGGAAAATCATGTAGAGCAAAACAAGAGTTTTGACATTTGAGGAATTTTTTGTTTGAAAAATTATGTAACAGATTTATTTTTTAATTATTAATATTTTAATTATTATAGTTGCTTAGAACACAGCTGTTGGTAGAGATTAACTTGTGGTTTATTATATTAGAGGCATACTCTCTAAATCCAGTAACTTTAAATTAAGCCAGAATCATGCTTTCATTGGAAAATAGTTCTTTGCACATGGTTTGGGTTTCTGGCACATATATATTCAGTCTATCAATAAACCCACCCATGTGATTGATTTACATCTCTGTGTTAGTAGGTTATTACATCCTACGGCAGTTTATTCAGATGTTTTGGACAGGATGTCATGCAGTTACCGGATTACCAATCAGAGAAATCAATACAGTTTGGGCAACATCTATTGTGTGTGTTAAGTAGGTCTGGAGAATATATATAATTTGTATAGTCATTGCACTATACCTGTTTACAAAGGACTCTAATAAATTGCTAGCTGGTATAATTATAAGTGCCATGCAGTTACTCTCCAAATAGTAATGTATTTGGACAGTGATTGATCATTGCTGCTTTAGATGCCCGCAACTGTTTTCAATAGCAAGGACTCAGATGAGAAAACACATGCAGAATATACCAAATGTTAGAACAGGAAAAAAAGAGGAGTGAGGACAGTTTTGCTTATTGCATGTTTTTTCCAGTGTCCTGCAGAGCACGGATTAGAGTGTGGTCAGATCATGGCCTGATAATTTTTTGTTGTATTGAGAGAGGAGGTTGTGTGCAAATGCCATAGTAGCCATGCTGCCACGAGCCTTGTAGTAACTGACTGGCTTCAAATTTTTACTGTCCAAGTGGACGACCCAGCATAATGGATATGGGGCCACTGCAGCCACCATTCTCCATCAGTCAGGACACCTATGTGCAGCCACCATGTAAAACTCCGACAATGTTGCTATGCAAGTCTTCTGCAAAACACTGAAAAAATGGCCACACTCTATCACATTATCGGTAGCTAACTGCATGCCGGAAAACCTCACTAAAACAAAACAAAGAGCATCCACACACTGAATAATTGTTGACATCATGCAACATTTCTATCATGTCTGAAGGGGTTGGATTAATTTTTCTTTTTAAAATCTAAGGTATTGTTTGTACAGGAAATTATTGGACATTATATACATCCAGGCAGTGATGAATGATCTAAATGGTAAATATTTAAAGTAAATTCAGAAGCTTACATTTATCAGTTATTCAGACCTGGCAAAAGGTTGAATGAAATTTCAGCAAACCAGGGAGATACTGTGGAGGTGTATTTGCTAATCTTTGCCAAGTTTTTCCCCGCCAGAATATGTGAGCTTGTGTGAGTGGAAATAGGATAAAGGAAAATAAATCATTTTGTTGAATTGTAGTGCAGAATGTGGATACAAGGTTGCTCTTCGGTATGTAAAAATATTTTATTTCATAAGGTTAGAGCCTCATACCAACTTTAAACGAGTACCTGAAGCACAACGTTGTACACGCAGGACGTTGAGATGTGGTGAATTAAATGGGATGATAGATAGATTCGAATTGAGCTGCATGTAAATGAATAAAACTTTTTTTTTAAACTGGAATATAATTAAAATTAAGTTCACTTGAACTATGGAACATACAACATTATTGAAACAAGAGTGAAACATTATTTCACTCTTCTCTCATTGTGTCTTACCTCTGTCCAGCGATCAGAATAAATATTCACCTTAAACTCATATTTAAGTCTATATTTAAACTTTAAAAACTGGCTTAAAACATCAGACAATTTTTAAGTATGGTATGAAAATATGTACGAAGCCTTTACTATTGTTTTTAACTATTTGGAAACACTATTTTTTAATTCAAAATGCTTGGTGGTTTTATTTACAGAATGTTTCTATATGGAGAGAAAAAGGTTTTAATCCAAAAATTATCCATAGTTCATAAAAAAATATATATATTTTTTTACAATTTTTATTTTACTCTCAACTCAATAAACACATGATCAATTTCAAATTTAGCTTTGCGTCACAACATTGTTTGATGATATTAGATTTAGACTCAGTCGATAGTCATTAAGTGTCTTTAATTAATTAGCATACATCAATGAAAATACTCCCCTTTAGGTGAGATTGGGCCCCCACCTTGGGAATACTTGAATTTAGACTGTGGTGGATGACAAAATACGGCATATATTGGGATTTAAGTATGGTTTTAGAATGGAAATATTTTGGATATTTCTAAAAAGGTTTATCATTCAATGGCAAATTTTATTAAAATGTAAGTTTGTCAATGAAATATTTACATTACTAGTAACAGTGTATTTTGTAACTGCGCCCTCGCTAAACAGAGCTCTCCCTTTCAGAGATGATTTATTACACCCTGTCATCCTTTTTAATGATTTCAGAATTAATAGCGATTTGCCAGTTTGTCTGGTTGTTTTCTGAAAGCAAACGTTCTTTATGTTTTTAGCACAAAAGTGCATTTGGCAGTGTATGTTACAGGCAATGAAAGATAGCCAGAAGCAGAAAACATTAAGAGTTCATTAAGGCTCTTGCTGAGGAAAATAAAATAGAAGCCTTTATCAGCCTTCTGTTCAGCAGGCAATAAAACACACATCAGGTCCAACTGATTATTGGTAAATCATCCCAGGAACCTCTTCAAGGCATTATCCGCGATATTATTCAGGACACACAAAGAGTAGTCGTTCACACAGACACAAACACAACCTCAGTGTTCTTCCCACTCATGTGTACATTGGCTGCTAGAGCTGTCTTTGTATCCCATCACCATAACAACTGTCTGAAAGCACATGTGAGAAAAAAAGAAAGAGCCAAAGTAAATTTCTCTCACTCAGTTTGACTTCGAGACAGTGAGTGTAGCGGTTGCTGGATCCTTACAGCATGTCAGTGTAATGTGTGTGAACAAGAAGCAGGCTTGTACAGGCAAGGACGCTGTAGACGACTTGGTGCGAATGAAAAGGGTTGTGTATGAAATTCGTAAAGTGTGGAAAAGGGTAACATTTTAGAAACTGGATCAGGTTGATGATGCCGCACATGGTGAGTGTCAGAAGGATGCTTCATTCTGTTTTCTGCTTTGCTTTCGTATGAACATTTTCGTTGAAGTTTAATACATTACATGTCTTTAGTAAGTTGTGACAAATGTATTTTGTGTCTGTGTCAATATTACGTAATGACAAAAGCAGGGAAAACTTCAGAGAATGCAAAAGTAACAAAGTTTTCTGTTTCTTAGTTGGAACACTGCTGATTTGGTCTAATTGCATCTCCAAGATACTCATTATGATTAAAAAGCTCTAGTTCCTATTTTCGTTTAAGATTTTATTAAATTTTCTAATTTATTTTCATGTATTTCACAATTTTATCATGTGCTTTTTTCAGCCATCTTTCAGAAAGTACCATTGCTCATGCACTCCCCGCAGCATCAGTTTACAAATATAGTCTACAGGTTTAAAATGGCTTCAGTAAAGTCAATGTATATTTCCAATAGGAAAGAAACATATGTTTGTATGTTTTGTGGATAGGATTTGCATGTGAGTCTGTGCGGATTTTTACTACCCAGTGACATATAAGTGATGTCCTCACTTATAATTCTTTACAAGATTATTAGAATTACAGTATCAAAATGTAAAATTAGCCACATGATCTTATTTTCTGAACCACAATCCCCAAGCAGGAAAAAAATGAGATTCAGTGATGCTGTCCAGCTTTTACACCCCTCTATTTTTTGCTCACTCCTATTATAGCTTACATATCTTCTGGTCCATTTGCTTGGCATGGCAGAACAGAAATAAAACCTTCAAACATTGAAGGAAAGAGCAGTGGCTGTAGCTTTCATCTCTTGACTGCATTATTTAACATCCCTATCCACATGAGTCTGACTTGGCCCAATCACAGTTATTTCTGCCCCATCTTTCCTTTAACCTTACTTCCTTGTTTTTCTCCATTAGGCAAACTTGAAGAAGTTTATGGAGTATGTGCAGCAGAGGAACAGTGAAAAGGTCTCACGGTTTTTGGAAAAAGGCCTGGATCCTAACTTCCATGATCCAGACTCAGGAGGTAAGGAAAGGAACATCCCCCAATAGCTATAGACAGTTACTGTGCTGTTCTTTACCCACCTTAATTTATCTTTTTTCTACCTCTTCCTGTCTGTCTGCACTACAACTGACCATGTAAGGATTTTCTGAAATAAGCCTCATGCTTGCTGGGGAAAGCTGGATTATTCTTCCTCCTAATCGTCTTATGTATATCCAAATGTTTGTCCCACCACAAAGGATGTAGTTTTCTGGCTGCGTGAACTGTAGTCCTGTAGATGAGCAGCAAAATGAGGGCAACATATGAATAGCTTAGCTTAACACCAACAGGAAGATGTTTAGGCAAGATGTTTAGGTAGACAAGAGAGTGACAATTTTCACAGCCAGGCAGTTATACAAATGCAGAGTCACAGCAAATATAAACAGTTTTAATTATAATGTGTTAAATGCTGACAGCTACAAATCATTTTTCAACAAGAATGAACAGTTGGAAAAATGTTAATTTCGAATACAGTTTGCTTACTCAGCCTTGGATCTCACAGAATGCCCATTATCGCTGGCAGCACAGTTGGAGGGATGTGCAGAGCTCATCAAAGTGCTTAAAAATGGAGGGGCACATCTGGACTTCCGAACAAAGGATGGCATTACTGCCTTGCACAAGGCTGTGCGCAGCAAGAACCACACAGCACTTATAGTAAGTACATTAAACAAAGGAACATACACGCATTGACTGTTTTAGGTCTTTGGTCAGATTGGTTGCCTCCAATCTCTTCCTTTTTGGGAAGCTTTTCACAAAGGAGGGGATTGATAACCTGTTAGTGCAGGTGCTTGAGCAATAAACACATAGGAAGCTTGAGCAATTACTCAATAAGTGAGGCTTAGCATGCGCTCTTTGAGAGGACTGGCCTAACAATCTATTGGCCTTCTATGTGTGAAGGGGTTTTATGAGTCATCCAATTGTTTTCTTGTTTCAGAATTGGTTGAACTAGCATGTTTTGCATTCAATCATTACCCAAACATTTAATATCACTGGTTCATGCAATATGCATGAAGTGTTGGGGCTGTTCTTTAAAAACCACAGTGCCCTAAAAAGTATTCATACCTTTAAACATTCTGGCATGTTACAGCAACAATACTTCATGTAGTATTTAGAATTATCTGCAATATACTCTCACAAGGTAGTTAGCGTTAAATAGAAAAAAAATGATACATGGTTTAATATTTTTGTTACAAAAAAACTGTAAAGTGTGGTCTGCATGTGTATTTGCTTCCCTGACTTTGTAGAACCACCTGTTGCTGCAGGAGTAAATCTTTTGGGGTATATTTCTATTAGCTCTGCACATCTAGTGACTAAAATAGTTGCCCATTCTTCTTTATGAAATTGCTCATGTTCAGTCCAACTGGATGTGAAGCACATCTGTAAAGTCCTAAGGTCTGGACTTTGACTGGGCCATTCTAATGCATGAATGTGCTTTGATCTAAACTATTCCTTTGTACCCCTGGCTATATGTTTTGGGTCAATGTGCTGCTTTAAAGTGAACCTCTATTCGAGTCTCATATCTTTGGCGACCTCAAACACGTGTGGTCTGTTCTAAGTTTGATCCATTTTTCCATCAAGCAGTTTCCCTATCCACGCTAAAGAAAAGTATCCCCACAGCATGATGCTGCCACCACAATGTGCAGTGTTATTTTTTGGCATGTAGACCAAAACTTTAATTTTGGTCTCAGCCGCTCAGAGAACGTTATCCACATGCTTGCTGGGTCCCCTGTAAAGATTGTTTCAAACTTTAAACTGGACTTTTTATGATTTTGTTTAAAAAATGGTCTTCTTCTCATTCTTCCATACAGTCCAGATTTGTAGAGTGCACAACCAATTGCAGTGTCTGTGTCAACAGAGTTTCCTTTCTGAGCTGTGAATCTCTGCTGCTCCACCAGAGTTACAATAGGCCTTTATGGGTTAAATAATATTTTTTTATATGTTCAAAGCTTGTGATACCATTTCATAACCTAACCCTGTTTCATACTTTTCCACAATGTTCTCCCTGACCTGTCTGCAGTGTTCCTGACTCTTCTTGATTCTGTTTCTACTGTATTGCATTCAAGGCTATAAGATTAAAAGGAGTTGAATAAATATGCATGCCACACTTTAAAATTTTTCATTCATAAAAAATGAAAAGTGTAGCTTTTTTACTTCCACTTCAAAGTTAAGTGTTACTTTGTGATGGTCTATCCCCATAACATACATTTAAGGTTGTGGTTGTAATGTGACAAAATCTGAAAAGGTTTAATAAGTTGCAATATTTGTACAAATTACATAAAAGTATATTTTTGTGATTATTTCTTCAGGGCCAATAGCACAAGCATGCTAACACATATATATGCATATTTGTAGGATGAAGTAATTTATTCCAACCTTCCTATGATTACCACCACTGTCATAATGCCTTTCTTTGACGTTTAAATTGCATGAAAGTAAATTATCTTTTAACTCATAACACAACACTTTAAAACTAAAACTTTGCCTGCAGACACTGTTGGACTTGGGTGCTTCACCTGACTATAAAGACAGCAGGGGTCTTACTCCTCTCTACCACAGTGCAATGGTTGGAGGTGACCCCTACTGCTGTGAACTGCTGCTGCATGACCACTCACAGGTCGGCTGTGAGGATGAAAATGGCTGGCAGGAGATACACCAGGTAATTCAATGTAAAATACACAAACTGCTAATAGCTTTTAGGGATGGTTCGCAGAAAATAAATGATTTGGATGTTAAATTTAAAGTAATTTTGCAAGTTTCTGCTCTTTCTTTGATATGTGTATGTAAAGCTTTTATTTGGATGGGTGCCTGTAAGTAAAAACAGTCTCATTTGAAACTAGTAAAAAATGGCATTCCTGGGTTTTAATTAAACACCAAGAAAAATGGGCCGCTTGTCGCAAACAGCTTATTGCTAAACTGTAAATTTCTGTTTGAACCTGTAAAAAGTGTAAGAAAGTAAAGACAATTTAAAGGGCAACAATGCTGTAATTTGTTAATTGTTGATGCAACATTTTTCGTTTTGCTTTTATATAAAAGATGAATATTCCCATCACACACTGGTTAGATAATGACATTAACAATAACAATAACAATTAACAATAAATACATTTTAGGTAATAAATCTTTCTCCTTAATGGCATATCTGAAAATATTAAAAAAAACTCAAGATATAAGAGCAAACTTATATCCTAAGAACTGCATCCTAAATTGACGGTCCAATATAACATCTGGTAGACACAAACCTAAAAACAGGCTACATAAGATTTCTCGTGTCTCTTTGCAAAGTATTTATAACTTTTTTTAAATATATTTTTACTATCTACAAAGAGGTCATCAGCATTTTTGTAAATATTTGTGGATAAATGTTAGTGTGAGGTATAAGAAGGTACATTTTTTGTTAACTTTTACATAATTTACCACATCCCGATTACACTGACAAACTCTGCCGTATTGTTTTGAGCCAGAGGTGAGTGGGCATAATTGTACCCAGAGAGAATCATAACTTGATGATTATAACTTTTAAACTATAAGATCATGATAGTTCCATAAAGTAGGCAGCTGGGCCTGGATGAATAATCTCCTATTTAAGTGGCACTTATGGAAATGTGTGACCTGATTAGCTCTGAACAGTAGAAATACACCTTCTCTGTAGAAAGCCTGTATTTTCTATTGCAACTTCCTTTGACAATTTAGCAAATCTTACAGATATGGTCACAGTAAAAAGAAAGTACACCCTACATTCTTTGGTTTGATCGTGTAAATGATTTGGCTTTTGCAGGGCTGTAAAAAAAAATATGTAAAAATGTTAACATTTGTGTAACACAGGCTAGGCATCTACAGAGAGAAGAGGGAGGGGTATATTCCCATAATTGAAGACCTCAAATGGTGATAGGTCAGTTTAAATTCCTAGTCATCCATTGAAGGCTGGAGTTTCTTGGTTGGCCTCACCTTCAGCACTTTCAGACTGAGAATGAGAAACAAACTCATGGCTCTGCGAGGCACGTGCCAACCATGATGGAAATAGGGTCTCTAATATAAAGAACTCTGCATGATACCATCATTTACCTTTCTTGGGCCCATTAGTTTCATATTCTACACTAAAACTGTGTCTTTTGTTATTATTGAAAAGAAGGTATTCTCATATGATTGCAAAAGCTTCTCCGCCAGAATTTCAACTCTTGCAAATTTCCTAAACAGCTGAGCAAGAGTTTGACCCAAAGGTTCACCTTGACCGTAATTAACTGGGCTGCAGCAACTGCAAAATGATGGGAGTAAAATCCCATAAATTAGGGCTCATGCGGGTGGTTAAATGCAGCAATGTTGGCTTTCTTACATGGTGCTCAAGAGTCAATGACAAGGTGGCACAGGGATCTTCTCTTCATAAAGAAGCAATTATAGCACCTATGTGCAGAACAGAGACCCAGCAAAGACTTGGCAAGACTCCGCAATTGTCCTGTCATTTATTAGCTGGCCACCGGTCTCATGTCACATTTGCTTAAAAGACATTAGTTCTTGTTGAACAATTCATGCAACATGACTATAACCACTGTGCTCAAGGGTGTTTTACCTTGTGTGTTTAAAAACTACCAGAAGTAAAGAGAAAGTCAAAGTTTCCAGAGTTTGTTATTAAGATAATCCTTCTGCTGTGACTAGGGATGAATCCAAGTTATTTAGTTGGAGCCCAAGGTCAGCGTGTCTTGGAAAACAAAGTTCCTATATATTTCCCCACACACTGCCTTAAGGTTTGACCTCCTCTGTAAATATAACTGTGCCTTTACAGTATTTTTGTTTGTCTCTTTACATTATAATTCACTAGTGACAGAACCAAACACATATTTAAAGGTTTTCAAGCTGTAATTGGTCCCGAACTGGTGTAGAATTCATCACATCATGCACTTCAATAAATTAGAATATCATGAAAAATGTTTTTGTTGCAGTAATTACATTTCAAAAGTAAGTCTCATATATTATACAGTACAGACCTAACGTTTGGACACACCTTCTCATTCAAAGAGTTTTCTTTATTTTCATGACTATGAATATTGTAGCTTCACACTGAAGGCATCAAAACTATGAATTAACACATGTGGAATTATATACTGAACAAAAAA